>JAJPUD010002128.1:327152-351364 GCA_023553655.1 Myrmecobius fasciatus | reverse complement strand
TTTGAGAGAAGTTTGGAGGAGGAAGCAGAGAGTCACCCTTTCACTCCGCCATCTTGGCTCCGCCCCCAGTATTCCCTTTTCTTAATATTCCATTGGTATTATATCATATCTTAAGAAAGTCACAGTATAGTAATGCAGTAATTCATATTCAGATTATATGAATTCCATAGCCTCGCCTAATCTGCAAATGTTGATTCACTTCATTTTGAACCTAATAACTTGCCTGACAACTTAAAACATTCCTCATTGAAAGCCCATTCTTTTATTTCTTTGTATAACTATAGAACAGAAAGTATTTATCCTTTTTTATATATTGAACTAGGAAGATAAATTTTAATCTTATGTTTTTGTCATTTATGAAATTCAATTGCATAGATTTAATCCTCTAATCTAAGGGTCCTTAATTTTTGGGAGGTATCATATACGATTTGGTAAAGCCTAAATCTTGGAATGTTTTCAATGCACTAAATGAAATAAATAGGATTACAAAGGAAACTATAGTTATATTGAAATATAGTTATCAAAATATATTTTAAAAAAAACACACCAAGTTTACAGAACCTAGGTTAAGAATTCTTGCAGATCTGATCCTTTAATTATTAATACTCTTGTGTGGAACATAAAAATCCTCCATAACTGTTGAAATATATTGACTAATTTTTTCTTAGCCTAATTTAGCAGGGCTCATCTAAGGTTTTTCATGTAATAATTAGTGGGGCCTTACATATCAAATCTTAGCCAAGAAAAATAACCCCTAATTATTCGTTCATTTAATAGTCATTTTAGATGTAGAGACCCAGAATTAGATTAAAGATGAAGCAATATTACTAATATCCTTGGAATTCTACCCTGACAGCTTCTCAGGATTACAATCCCTTAGATTAAACAACATTGACCTTGTGATAGAACATTAGAAGATTACAGAAGGAGGACGGGTGTTAATTGGAGGTAAATATCAATGGAATAAATAATTATGTGAGTTGAAAGATTTTTTTTTTTTTTGGAGCCTAATACATTTTTTGACACATTATATAACAGAAACAAGTTATAGCCACTAACTCACAACTAAATTTTAATTTCAAGGAGAGAAGAGTTTTCAGTGGGACTATAATTGATTTAAAAATTCCATTAAGAAAAAAATTTGCACCTTGACACAGGAAAGCAAGAATTGATATAATACAGAATAAAGACTTAGTTGCTTCAATTTAGATAAGCTATCCGTTGAACTAAAGTTGCTTACTTTTGTTATTCTAAGTGTTTAAGTCAGTTCAGTTTGTGTCAAAAATTATGATAACATTTAGTTGTATGGGACCCATTTGACGGTTGTAAAATATATCTGACTATATGCTTCACTCTGAGAAGCAGAATAGTTCTGAGCCTACTAGCTGCTTAAAAAACTTTTCTGTTGCCTCATCATGTTCCATGCCTTTAAATACCACATTTTGATTATTTGTCATTTTAGGTCCTTCAAGGCAAGATCCCAAATGAATTCATCATTCCTATAGCAGTTGTGCCCTATTCCATGCTATGTTCCTTTGCATGCATCACTAAAATGGCTTTATTTTGCTTTATGGTATAATTAACCTTAACTTGGAAATTCCTATTTGGTTTTGACTACTACTGCCTACTATATAGTGACTCCCTCTTTGTTTGAATAGTAACAGAACCATTGTGACTGAATACTTGTCCACTATTCCAAATTAGATATTTTATGATTTCTATGGGTCTCTGGCTCAGTATTGAAACTTGATGAAACATAGTGGTGGTAACCTCTCCAACCCATAACCTTTACCCAGTTTTTTTTCTCCTGGTCCATTAAATACCTAAACTGAAACCATAATCTCCCAGATTCCAAAGATGCTGTTAAAAAAAAAAAATCAAGAAAAGGCCACCCATTATTTTGTTACTATAACTGCTTGGCCTTACGTTGCTATCACACCATTCCCAGGCATCTTCCACATTCCTTAACATTGAGCGGTAGGTAAGGCAGAAGGTTGGGTCCGCACCTGGGTGAGGCAATTTCCAGATTCCCTGATAGACTTTGTTTTTACAGTTTGAAAAGTGGATTTGTAATTCCTCATTTCTTGTAATCCTCCAGTCTGGCTTTTTATTGTATTTCTACGAAGGGGCAATCACAATTTCTGAATTTCTCTTGTCCAGAGTGGCCATTAGATATTTGACAATAGCATAATTCTTGGATTTCTAGAAGCATTAACCTAAAATCCTTAACAGTTGGCTTAATACTCCAAGGTAGAAAAATGAAAATACTGAGCTCATTCTTCTCTGCTTATCTTATCAGTGAAGTTTCTTTCAACCCATGACTACTTTACTTGGGAGAGATTTGAATGTGTTTGTAGATAGAGCAAATGTTAAAGATGAGAGCTGATCAAGATGACCCTCTGAGGATAAGAAACGGGTAAGTTCAAGGGCCCAAGTAGTGATAATAGGGTATTGGGCAAGTTTAGACAGGTAATGTAATAGGTTTTAGGGAGTGGAATGGAGAATATAAAAGAACTCTGAATGACCCAGATTTTCTCAGTAAAGGGGATGACAAGGTCCTTGACTAAGAGAAAGGATTGTGTTCAGGATTGAGTAAAATGTGCATTAGAATGGACAGGCTCCAGAAGTTAGGCTTGAGCAATGATTCTTTTAGTCTTGTACACAACAGATGTTTAACTTCCCTTTGCTTGATGATCTCCAGTGAAAAGGAACCTGGATTGCTTCCCGTTCTACTTTTGAAGAACTGATGATTAGGAAGGTTCAATTCACCTATTTGCCATTTCCATCACTTGCTCTACTTCTGCCCTCTAGTGTCAAACATGACAAGTGGAAATGGTCTTTCATGAGATAGCCTTTGAAGACAGCTGTAGGTGGGCTCCAGATTAAACAACCACAGCTTCTTCAACTTTCCCCATCAATGACATGGACTCAAGGCTCTTCACCATCCTAGTTGTCACCTCCATAAATGTTCCAGTTCACAATACATTGCTTCAAATATGGCACCTAGAATTGAACACAATGCTTCAGATGTAGTATGATGTGGAAGTAGAATTGACATGACTTAACAACTGAATATGGAAGATGATGGGAAGGTAGAGTCAGGGCCTTATTTCATTATCTTCCTACTCTGGTTTTCTGCTTCTACTGCTTCTAGACTTCTCACTCCATTGCATCCTCCACAGTGCTGATAGTTCTAAATCAGATCTGACCACAGGTCATATCCTCTCCACTCCTCAAAATATATATTTTCCAATAGGGGAAGTAGGGACTGAGGTTTTGAACTTGGCATCTAGAATTCATGGGATCTGTGAACTTAATGGGAAAAAAAATACATCTTTATTTCCACTAACCTGTAACTCAAATTTTGTATTTTCTCCAATTATTCTCATAAGAGGTTTCACTAGGCTGCCAAAGGAGTCCATGACAAAAACAAAACAAAAAAAAAACAGTAGGATTGGGATTTTGTTTCCTTGACTTCTTAAGTGCTACCCACCATCTCTAGAATGTACTTCCTTTTCAAATCTTCCTCTTAGAATTTCTAATTTCCTTCAAGGCTCAGTTGAGGTGCCATCAGTATTTGCTCCCTCTTGAACTTGCCTTTTGTTTACTGTAGTGTGGCTACAATAGAGTATCACCTTCTTGAGAGCAGAGTCTACTCCTTTCACCCTAGCACCCATGTAGTCAATGGTTGTTTTGTTTGATTGAATCACCTGAACTTGACGTGTTAGTGGTGTCATTTATATAATTCCCTTCTTTAATCATATTTTTACATAGCATTAGAAATCATGTTCTCTTAAATATCATGCTGACAGTTATTTTGAAGATTATTGAAACTAGAATTTTTCACCATTATATCAAAATTGGAAACTGAATTCATCTCCAGCAAACTAGTTCCTTTTCCTAACAATCCATTTTTAGTCTTTTCTTTCATTCTGTTGTTAGAATGGTTAGGTCATGTTTATCTCTTTTCGTCATTCAGTCACCAAATCTTATATGCTTCATAAACATGTCATGTTTTTCTTTCATTTTCCTTTGATGGTTCTAATCCAGGCTTATGCTGTTCAGTTGTTCTTAATTGTATCCAACTCTTCATGATTTCATCTGGAGTCTTTTTGGCAAAGGTACTGGAAGAGTTTGCCATTTTTTTCTCCAGTTCATTTTACAGATGAGGAAACTGAGGCAACCAAGGTGAAGTGACTTGCCCAGGATCACACAGCTATTGCGTATCTGAGGCTGGATTTGAACTCAGGAAGATGAAACTTCCCGATTCCAAATCTGGTGCTCTGTCCACTGAACCATTCTGCTGCCCTTGTCTTATGCTAATTATCCCATTTCATTGGTTGATCAGTTCAATAAATATGGAAGTAACTGCTCTAGATCATGGAGATAACCTTTAGCAATTCCTATATTCATTGTTCATTTAAAATTCACTTAATGCTTTGGGCAGATATAAACCTGATAAGCTCTGTGCCCTTAAACAGTTTAAAATCAAAGAGATAAACCTAAAGCACCTGTAAACTAATGGCTTTCCATCATCTCCTTTTGTACCTGTCAAGAAATTCTTCAGCTCAATACATTCCACCCTGCCTCCACTTTCCCCCTTCTTTGGGGATTGGTAAATGATCAGTGCCTTTCTAACAGAGCTTCTCAAATTACTTTTTATCTTTAGACTAAATTTGCAGAACTGCCCTGGTAAAGAGAAAGTTGTGAGGAAAAGAATTCTGCCTATATCCTGAAAAAGCTCTCCCTTCTCTTTATCTGGGCAGCAATTTCAGGATACAGGCAGAATGACCAAAATGATAGCAGCCTTTGGAATGAAGATACGGGGTTGGGACAGCGGGCAGAATATTTATCTAGAGGTTTCACAACTTATTAAGAGCTGAAAGATGAACTGAATTTTTCATCAGGAACATATGATCCTAAAGTGATATCCACATAAGTAAATGAATTGGGTATGTAGAAGTGAAATATTAAATCAAGGGATATATGTTCATAATATATCAAGAAATCTGAATATGCTGGCTTAATGTTAAGGAGCAACTTTGAAGTTGGCTATGAAGGGTCCTGTTGCTGATGGTAGAATGATCATTGTGCTTTCTGAAAAACCTCAAGAAAACTGAAGAACAGCAGTCTTTCTCCCTGCTTCCTAATCATTCCAAACAGTGAATTATTTTGACAGAATTGACAAATGCTGGGCAAAATAAGGGCAAATGAGGGTGGGTGGGTGTGTTCAGCTGCTTACAATTAAGATCGATGTGAGTTGCAAGAGCATTGAAAACATTTGAGCAAAAACATTTTTGGAAGTTGTATACTTATACATCACATAAATTATTTGCGTTTGTAGCCACATAAATTATTCATTTTAAAGCTGTTACCAATATAAAAATGTCAGTGTTTAGATAGTTTGTGATCCCTCATGATTTCAGAGAAGTAGGTGCAACTCTGGAGCAGCTAGATGGCAAAATGGATAGAGCCATGGGCTTGGTGATGGGAAGACCTGAATCTTAGACATTAGCTGTGTGACCCTGGGCAAGTCACCTAACGAGTTTGCTTTAATTCACTGGAGAAGGAAATGGCAAACTAGTCGAGTATTTTTTTTTTGGTCAAGGTAACTGGGGTTAAGTTACTTGCTGAGGATCACACAACTAGAAAGTGTTGTATCCAAGGCTGCATTTGAACTCAAGTCCTAACACCAGGGCTGATGCTCTTTCCGCTGCACCATTTGGCTGCCCGCTCAATCCATTTTTTTTTTTTTATTAAAAGCTTTTTATTTACAAAACATGAGTGATTTTTCTACATTGACCTTTGCAAAACCTTTTTTTTTTGTTCCAAGCTTTTCCCTCCTTCCCCCCACCTCCACCCCTAGATGACAGGTAATCTGATACATGCTAAATATGTTAAATTATATGACAAATTCAGTCCATATTTTTGCCAAGAAAGCCCCACAATCACCATTGGGGTGCTGTGATCCATAGGGTCACAGAATTGGACATGACAGAGGGAGGTACTTAAGATTCAGTGGTTAGTAGGGTGACAGAAGTAAGGTAAAGTATCTTTGATGTGTCCAGCCCTGATGGGCCATAGGCAGACTTCTTAAGCCTCATATCTGGCTTGTAGTCAAAAAACTTCTGGAAAATTGAGGCACTCATCTAGAGAATTGAACCACAAACCCTCCTTTTTATCCGAAGGACCCAGACAATGATTTGTGCAGTCTTTCTGTTTGGTCTTAGCCATCTGGATAATTATCTCTAATTCTACCAGATTGTTATTAGAAAGACAGAGATAAGAGGAAAGGAATAAGCATTTATATAGCTGCTGCCATGTGCCAGGCTGCCAGGCTGAGGGTGGGGGGCAGGAGACAGAGAGGCTGGGAGAAAAGAGACAGACATTATGGTATAAGGGAAAGTACTGAAACAAGTCAAGAGTCCTGGGTTCAACTTGTAATTTCTTCTCCACTTAGTAGCTATATGGGCACCTGAATTTGAATCTCTGTAAAAATGGGGAAAATGATCTTGCTTAACTTCTCTCAGATGGTGGTTGTGATGTCATACATGAAAGTTTTTAAAAAAATTATGAAGTGCTATGTATGGACATCTCAGAAGCAGCCAAATGCCAAATGACTCCTATAGACTTGAGGTGAGGAAAAGGATTATATATATTCAAGTAACTGTCCCATGGTACTCGACAAGATGAGTCACAGTAATCAGTAAAAGGGAAACTAGTGACTGCGCTGCAAGTCTGGTAGAAATTTGTGGGTAACAGCTTCCTTAGAAAATATCAACTGCTCTCTGACTGGCATGGATATTTTGGGATGAAGCAAAGTATCAGTTTGCCATTTCCCAATCATGGTGAGAGTTTACATGACACATGCATGCATGCATGTACACACACGCATACACACTCATCCCTAGGCAGACGCTGAGATCAGAAGGGTTTTGAAACCAGGTGGTGTAGAGCAGGTGGGGGGCCTTCCCCACTCCCAAAACAGGATAGATCACAAATGCAGGTCAAACCCTCTCCCCCTTGCCCCTAGAAACAAAAACAAAAAAAGTTTTTGTATTTCCTATTGCAGGTTTACTTCTGAATTAATCCTCTACCTGTTAACTTTGAAACTCTCAACAGATGCTTTAATCTTTATCTTTAAATGAAGATATGTACCATTACCTGTAAATTGAACATTTGGCCCATTTTGCAATTTTTTCCCCCTATCAAAAGCCCCATGAAGTTATCACAGAGCGATATGTACCATACTCTCTTGATCAAGAAGGTATCCATAGCAGTCAAATCAATATAATCAGGCACATTCAGAATGGGTTTATAAAGTCTAGTTTAATTAAAATCTTTTGGGGGTGGGAAAGAAGGTAAATACATGTGCACAGGAACCTAGGCAATGCTAGAAAAACAACATATTAGTTGAGAACACAATAGGAGTACCACAAATGATCACTGGCTCAAACTAAGTCCATCAGCACAGTTTTATTTCTGTTTGGCTCAAGTGGCTGTCACATAACCATATGGCTCTGAAGTTCTCCTTCACCCCACTCCCTCACAATGCCTCAGGCCAATGGGTACTTTCACCACAATCTCAAAAGAAAACAGTCTTGCCTTCTATCCCTTTGGCCTTACAGAATTATCTTACATTTAAATGTGACTACAAATCTAAGATTTTTACACAATTCCACTGTTATTAACACGCCTGTATTGAAGCAAGACTGGTGTGGCTAAGATGAGATGTGTGAAAACAGCCTCAAAGCAGTGGTCCCACATTGATGATAAGTGTAAAATAAGCATATTCAGAAATAAGCTCCTCAGTGATTATATATCTCTATATATACTATATTTGCTACTAGAGATTAGCCTGACATAAAAGCAGCATGGCAGCTTCACATTTCAAATTAAAGGCTAGCAAAAAATTGGACCTGGGTTCTCAGGCTTAACTTTCAAAAAAAAAAAAAAGTCTAGTGATTTTATAGATTGAGATTAAACTCACACCAACAATCACATATCATTTTCTCTCTATGGTTTATATAGCACATTAGGATTGCCATAGATTCATGAAGCCAAAGCCCACATTCTTAGCTCTCCTTTGCTTTGAACAGGATGACTCCTCCCTCCCCCCAACCCTTTTCCAACTTCTCTCCAGTTTTCAAAAAAACACTTTTTTATTGCACATCTCTCACAGACTTGTGTGTATAGATATATATGTGCACACACACACATATATATGTATATATATATACATGCACATATATATTTTTTAAATATGCTACACTTCAAAAGAAGGACTATGGCACTTTACTAAGTACATGTTTAACAAAAGATTATCAAACCACAGATTGAAAATGATTAAAAATAATCCCCCCACCCCAAGTCAACATGTTATACTGATGAGCTAACACACAGGTTTAAAGAATCCACAGAACCAATGGCAAATATTTCAGGAGTTATACTTCACTCAGTATCATTGTAATGCCTTACAAATTTGCCTGATGTTGAAATTTAGGCTAATAAATAGGACTTCTGGTGCAATAGTCTATGCACATGACATTTTCAATATGAGATGGTCGGCTGAAATGTATTATGAATATTGCAACTATCTTTTTAATTTTTTCTTATAACTGCTAGAAAAATGGAAGAGATGAGAAATAAACAGTTAACATCTGCATTTTCTTCCCTGCATAGTCTTCATCATGAGTGGTTTTAAAAGAGCTACTCAAAATAACCTGAGTCCAAGCCAAACAATTTTCAGGAAGTTTTGATGGAAGGAGATGCATGGTGGTGGATGGATGGATGGATGCTGATTTATTTGCTCTTCAGTCTAGTTGAACTGTCAAAGTCTGATGTCACCTTTGCTACCCTTTACCGAGCAAGTAGATTTCCTTCCTGTTATATGGTCAGTTTCAGTGTGTGGGATGTTTTTCAGTGGTTTTCTTGGTACTTTGTATTAAAAAAAAAAAAATCCTGCCAAGTTCAACTAATGGAATGAAAATGTTTTGGAGGGCTCCGGACACAAATGTTTATATCTTATAATTGATGAGAAAAGAATAATTTTAGGGATAGCAGCATTTTTACAACCCAAGGCAACAGTCACATAGATGAAGGTGATGATGACATAATGTAAAGAGAGGAGACTTTGGTTCTTGAAGTTGTTTAAACCTATATAAATTAAATGGACTTTAAGGAGATTGAAATTATCTTGAGGGCTGAAGTGGAGGAAAAAATGGGTGTGGGAACATTTTGTTGATGAATAAAGAAAAGACCTTTGCCTAATGAATAAAACTGCAATACTTTGCCCTAAAAGCGATAACTGAACAATGAAGCTGGGTTATGTGCCTACATAGAAACTTTAAGGCCAGAGCATTAATACAAGATTGGATCCCAGTTCCACTTTGAATCTTTTTTAACTTTAAGATTATATGTGATAATAGATAAAGATTCCAAGCTATTAGTGTAGACAACAAAAAAATGAGAGGATCCTCTCTTCAAAAAAAAAAAACAAAAAACTGAATCACCAAGTTTAGCACCCACCTTTCCCTTTTTATCTGAGTCACAGGGTTTATAATTTACTTACTTTGGCCTTTGGTCAAAGTGAGAAATAGTGGTTAGAACAGAAGACCTGAAGAATCTTCCTTTCTCAGCTTCAGAGCTGATTTCCATCATGGTTAGCTTATGGTGGTTCCTGGAGTTAAGTCAGACTAACTTGCAGCCAAGTGTTAGCTGTTCCTGGCAGGTGTGTGCACTCACAAGTGACTACAATCACTGGGTGAAAGCAGTCATGATTAGACACCTTGAAAAGTGGGCTGCTTAAGGAAATCTTAGAAAACCCAAGTTTTGGAGCACTTCTAAAGGTTCAAAAGATTTCAATCTCCCAGTTAGTTGGTTCAATGCTCTATCCCTCAGCAGAGTCTGGAAATTTACTGAGAATAGGCTAGGAGGAAAGCAGAAGGTTGAGATGAAAACCTTCACAGAACTCATTGCCACCTGAGATTAGAATTACTTAAAATGAAACTTGTGAATTTATCCTATTTCCTGTGAAGCCTGTAAGATCAGACAGGGATCCTAAAGCTAGAGAGGCACAGTGTTTTAGCAACTTATTGCTAGAACAAAACGTGGAAGACTCTTCCTCATCCCCAAAAGCCCTTCTCCGTTTCCAGAGAACTATATCAGCTTTTTGATTATTTTTGTACTTTACTTTAGTGATCTTTGCATTGTCACCTTTTTAGATAATTGGAAAACAATTTCACTTGGAAATTTGGGATAATTATTTAGTTTGTTGTTTGAAGTGGTCATCATTTTTTACTTGATTGACTATATGCTGAGTTTCCTCCCCAGCCTGCCTTCTAATCAATTATTTTGGGAGCTCTTGATTAAAATAATCATAGATCTAGAGCTGGAAAGGATCTTAAATGCCATTTACTCTAATCTCCTCAATTTGCAGATGAGAAAACTGATGTCTACATCAGTTGGGTATAAGTTGCCCAAGGTCACAAAGGTAGCTTGACTAAAAAGCCAATGCTCTTTTATCCATTTTTAATCTTGGATGACTATGACCATAATTTGTTACTTATTGCCCACAGTCTTCTGGTGAAGTTCATCTCTGTAATTAGAAATGCTCAGACCATCATGATACCTGTACTCAAAGCATTTTGTGCCTAATAGAATGGAAGATCTTTATAAGCAAGAAGTTTTTTTTTTTTTTTTTTACTTTGTCCGTGACACATAATAGCAGCTTAATGCTTAAGATAAATTGAATTGATAACAATAGTTAGAACTTCAAGAATCAAAGGTCACCTTCACTACATGAAAAGGAACTGGAGGAGCAATACTTATCCCCTCCAAAAGTCATGAATTTTCCTAAAGACATCCAAAGAAAAACACATGAATTGGGTTTATTGGGCAGAATGGAAAACAATTCTGCTAAGCAGACTACTAGGGCTAGTTGTTTCCAGCCAAGTCAATGCTTGCAACTGCAGTGTTGTAAGGAAGCAAAAATAAGAACATGTCTCTGTTGGTCTCTTTGAAGGACTCCTTGAGATTTGGCAGCCAATTTGATTTCACTGATATATATATATATATATTTAGTTACTTTCTGAAACGTTAGAAAAAGTAACAATATCAACTAATTTCATAAAATCTCCCCCCCCCCCCATTTTTGGGAAATTTTGGCCAATTCTTGAATATGAAGGAGCATAAATGAAGACTTCACTCTTGCAAACAGTGTAGTTTTGAGAAGAAATATCATGAATATGGTTTAAAAGTTCAAAGTTCAGAATGGCAATTAAAAACAATAAAGTGTGAACATAGATGTGCTTTCTGGTCCTCGAGGCACTTTCCAAGATTGGCAGAAGTTTTCCAAATACAGGAAGGAGTTTTCTTGAATTTGTCCATGTACCCTGCACATGGAGTGGACATGCAGAGGGTGACTGATTTCAGATTTACTGATTTAAAAACTACAACTTCTGGGGAAGAATTTCTCCATTGCAGTCATTCCATCTTCTTTAAGTCTGTCCTCTGAAGGAGTTGCTCTGCCTAGAAAAACTAAAATCACATGACTACCTCTTTTTTCTTGATTAAAAAAAAAATGTCAGTTGTGGTAACTATTGCTGTTGTTGCTGCTGGATTTGGAAATACAGCTGACGGCAACGTGGTGAACAAATAGTGGGAAAATATCTCCCCACAAATGCTGAGAATTTGGCAGGGTTTCTTTGTTAAGCATTTGAATGGGCCACAGCTGGCCCTAGGACATCAGTCTCTGGAATGAGGAAAGGGAATGAGTTTTCCCTTTGGCTGCTGAATGAAGCCAAGTCCTAACACCAGTTAAAAAAAACACATGATCTGCATTTGAACTGGAAACTGGGACTATCTCGGGACTTGCTGGCCCCACAGGCTAGCCTATTTGAGTATGTTCAGGAAAGAAAAGCATTAATTTCCAATGTTTAAAGGGAGCCACCACCTGACCCCTACACTGATGCTTCTTCTGGATGTGGAGGTGACCCTGTGTTCTTGCTCCATGAGTAAGTCCTTTAGTGGAACCCTGGTGACAGACTGTGTTTTGTCCATCACGGACCAGCCTAGCTAGGTCCAGAAAGTCTAGATGCTGAGGGCTAGGAGAGGTGATTTTATTAATCACTAATACTGCAGACTGAAGAGTAAGGAAATGTCAGTGTCCATGGGGCAAGTGGCTGACAGGAATGTAATTCGGAACCTTCATAGTGTTGGAAAGATCAAAGATAGTAACTTCATAACCGCTGGATAGTAAGTCTTTAACCTTTACCTAATTTCTATAATCCCAGACTGACTTTTTGTTCACCTAATCCAAGAAGGTGCCTCATCTTGAGTGATCTCCACATGGGGGGTGTTTACAAAAAGCTGCACCCCAAGGTCAGTATCCCCTCCAGTCTCTGTAGGGTACCCAAGGAGGGTGAGTGGCTTGACCCAGTAACAATATCCTGTTTTCTCTTTAAGGCTTGTTTTTCCACGGCAGGGATTGAATATAGCTTCATTTTCACCGAGCAAAGTGTTCAATAGCAGGCAGTTAGCTGTCTTTGGAGTCATTTTAGACAACAGTCCCTCCACCTCACAAAACTCTTTCGGATGATGTTCTTTGTACAAGGGCCCTAGACTTGTGCTAGAAGGCGGTCTTAAAACACAGAAAACCCTTTTGACATCCCCAACCTAGTTTCCTTTCTCATCCTGTCCAGAATAGAGATTGCTGGCTTTTTTTACTGAACTCAGAATCCTTCAGGGGCTCTGGGGAAGATGCAATCTAACAATGACAGCATTTGTCAGCTATTTAACATGGTTTATATGCTATTTACATGCTTCTAACCTCCCTCCCCCGCCTTGCCCCATTGGTGGCTTGTGTCCAGCTTCTCTGAAATGAACTGTTTCTTCCTGTGGGTTCCTCAGAGATCTGGGAGAATGAAGGATGGCTTCAGTAGAAACAGGCCTCTCATGACACACAGGAGGGTCACAATCAGTGAAAACAGGAAAGTGGGTCCTTTTCCAAAGTTAATTAGGAAAGAACAGGCTCTGATCTCTCTCTCTTTCTTTCTTTTTCAAATTAAAGGAGGCAGATCAGGTTTTTCCCTTCTTCAATTTCTTCTTGTACTTTGTCACTGGACGTGGCGATCTCGGCTTGTGCTGAGAAGACGGCACAAATGAATGTCAGGATAGTCCCACCAATGGCTGTGTAGAAAGCCCAGCCTAAGGAGCATTCTCCTAATTTATAGGCAGATGCATAATGTCCACAGTAGTTTATTGCCTTTTGGGATCCCCAACCAGCAGGGTAGAGTATCAATCCTAGAATAAGGAACAGACCTAAAGGAAGAGAAAAATAAGAATACAATTAGGTGGAATAGAAGGTTCATCAGAGCTAGAGACATTATTACTATTCAGGTGTTCCCAACAATGATGGTGGACAGCCACAGAGGAGCCTTAGGGTTGATGGTGTCCTTTAGGCAGCAGACAGCTGGAGACTCACACTTCTAACGGACTGTTGGTTTTGAGCAGCTACCAGAGACCAGAGGGATTTAGTTCAGTTCCCTGCCATTATGACTGGAATGCTGTTTGGCTGCACCGGTGCGTTACCCCTTTCATGGAGGTTCACTCAGGCCTGCTGTTGGAGGGGCTCCCCTTTTAGAATACATCTAACAGAGCAGATGGAAATTGCAGAGATTCTCTTGGGGACCTAAGTAGCCTCTTCCTAATGTTAGGGTACCCCTGAGGTTCAGCTTACCAGCTTGCAGCACACTATGGCTAATTACCCAACCAGAGAGAAAGGTGTAATGGCTCACAGGGTGGTGCAATGCAGAAGGGACTATACTTACTAAGTACCTACTATATGCTAGGACGGTAATGAGTGTTGGGGGGAATGCAAAGATGCAGAAGACAGTTCCACCCTCAAAGAGCTTACCATATAGTGAAGGAGACAACATGTAAAACAAGTTAGGTTCTGCATAAATAGGAAATAATTAACAGGGAGGCACTAGAATTAAGAAAGTACTGGGGAAGGCTTCCTGTAGGAGGTGGAATTTTTGTTGGAACTTAAAGGAAGCCAGAGAGACCAGTAGTCAGACTTCATGTATTGAGACCTACCACAGATGCCAAAGATCACTGAATCCAATTAATTTTCCAGCTTACTCACCAAAATGTTAAATGTCTTGTCCAAACATAGCTAGTAATTATGTGAGAAAGGATTTGAACTCAGGTCTTTTTAACTCCAAGTCTAGCACTATCTACCACACCAACCACTTACTCAGTGTTGATTATAAGGTTTCTAAAATCCCTTTTAGAGCTTAATTGTTGCACTCACATTTACCAAGGATTTTGTTGACAATAGCCCTGTGAGGCTGATAGTACCAGTGCTGTTAACCCCATTTTATGGATGAGAAACACCTTAGAATTTCTCTGCTTCAAGTCAGTAAGATGCTGCCTCTGTGGGACATTCATTAACTGCAAGCCAGTGTTCAGACAGATTTCTGCATCATTTGCCTACACAATAAAAAACAAATTGCAAATTCCGTGTGGTGCTTCTTCTCTGGGTGCCGAGATTGAACAGAGTATAAAATTATGTTAGGAAGAGAAGAGAGAAACTCTTGTTTTCATCCTGCTGAGCCCACCAGCCATGACAACAGAATAAACACTCATCTCTCCTAGTCATCAGTTTGAGTGTTCATTGTACAAACAAAATCATTACTGAGGAACTTTTTTTTTTCTGGTAGGTCAAAGAGACAGAACAAGTCCCAGGTATTAGCTAAGAAGCCTTTTTTTTTTTTTTTTTTTTTTTTTTATGGGGAAAGGAAAGACCCATTTATTAAGCACCTACTACATGCCAGGCACTATTCTAAGGACTTAATTTATTTTATTTTATTTTTAATTTATGGAACAAGCCTTTCCATAACATTATAATTAAAAGATAATTACACATGAAACTGCAAATCATTTATTTACAACTTGCTATTCTTTCCATGTAATTTTTTTCCTCTTTTCCCTTCTTCCACCCTAGAGACACAAATAGGGATGTATATGTGCATGTATGTATGTATATGTCCAGATCTATATCTGGCCACTAGACTCAGATGACTTTGGAGAAGAAAGTGAAGGAAGTGACCTTACACAGCCCTCCCACACTTAATTCCTCATTTGCATGTCACGGAATCAGCTCCCTGGTGTCATGGTCCTGTTTGTGAACAAAGTACAAACCATAGAGACAGACACAAGTGTATATGTGCATATACATATGTGTGCACATATAAAATTATTATACATGTGTATAATACATATGCAAAAATACCACATACATATAAAAACTTATTTTATACATCTATTTATCACTTCTTTTTCTGTATGCGGATAGCATCTTTATTCAAATGTCCTTCATAATTAATTTGGATATTTATAAGTCAAAATTTATATATACATACATACATACATATATATATATATATATACACACACACACATATATATATATATATGCCATTCAGAGTTGTTCTTAAAACATTATTACTGGTTCTGTATACAATGTTCTCTTGGTTCTGCTCATTTTGCTCTTCATTATTTCATGCAAGTCTTTCTTTGTTTTCCCTAAGATCATTGAGCATATCATTTCTTATAGCTGAGTACTTTTTACAAATATTAACTCTGACCCTCACACTAACCTTATAAAATAGGTTATCCCCACTTTATAGATGAGAAAACTGGGACAACCCGAGGGTAAGTCACACAGCTAGTGTCTGAAGCAAGGTTTGAACTCAGATCTGGATTCAGGGCCCAGTGTTTTATTCCCTCTTGACACCAGCTGCCCTATTTTTTTTTTTTAAATAAAGATCTACTAATGGGAAACAGAACTCAGTTTGCTATTTCTTATCTAACAAAACCCTTACTGTAGGGTGGATACATTAAATTCTTACTATATAGAAAATAAATTTGGTCAAGGTCAGAATGAAAGGGAATTGATCTAATCTTTGAAGAGGGACTTACTTGGGCATATTATGTTCTTGCAGAATTTTCTTGTGGCAAGAGGGCATGAGTATGACCTTAAGGGTCACTCCTTCCATATTTTTTTCTCAGCCCAGAAGTGGCTCAGGTTCAAAATAAGGCCTTTCCTCCTATAAGCTATACCAAAGTGTTTTTATTTCTCTTTTCATATTTCTAACCTGTACCTTAGTATCCTGGAGTTAGAAAAAAGCTCCCAGAGGAGAAATCTTGACATGAAACTTATTTTTGCTCCTATATCTTTGTCAGTTTTCTCACCTGGACTAAAATACTTTTGATTCATTTAGCACATACAGATCTGCAGTGTTTGTTATACAGAAAAAATTTGAATGTAAAGCATTTAATGGTAACTCCTATTCCATGGAGTTCTTAACTGAATTCACAATTGTATTGTGTTTGTAGTTGATGCTAGGACCCCAACCTAGCCCTCAGGTTTTCACTCATAATATTAAGCATTTATATAGTACTTTATTAAGTATTATAAGTATATTAAGTATTAAATTACTTTATATAGTACAATTATATCATTACATAGCATAAGTATATTATTATATAGTACTTTATTAAGCATTTATATAGTACTTTAGAGGCAGCTAGATGGCATAGTAGTTAGAGTGCTAAGTGTGAAGTCAGGGAGATTTGAGTTCAAATTCAGTCAGACACTTAGACTAGCTGTATGATGCTGGGCAAATCACTTAACCTCAGTTTCTTCATCTGTAAAAGGGATAATTATAGCAATCTCCCATGGTGGTTGTGAGAATCAAGTGAGAATATTTGGGAGGCAGCTAGCACATAGTAGGAACTATATACATGTTTGCTTACTTTAATATTTATTATATATGTTAACTACAACCCTCTGAAGTAGGAACTATCATTAGCCCTACTTTATACAGTAAGGAAACTGAAACAGAGACATTTCAAGATCTTATAGTTAAGTAAGTACAGGATCTGAACTCAAGCCTTCCTAATTCCAAATCCAGAACTCTATCCATTGTGCCTGCCCCCAGATGCCTTGAACTGGGAGAGATTGTTTGCATCTTCTAGCTCTTAGGACATTTTGGTGAGTTAATCTCTCAGCAGCATCATGCATCACAGTCAAGGTAATAGAAGTGGGTTCCATTCAGTCATTCTCCTAACCACATATGTTGATGTATCTGAGGAAGGCAGCAGGGGACAAAGGGAAAAGACCGGGATCTTTCAGCTCAAGAACATGGGTTCTATTTCCACCTTATTGAGTACCTGTGAATTAGCTGACTTGGACAAGTCAGCCTTCTGAGGCTGCTTCATCTGTAAAACGAGAGAGTTCTACAAATGCCCTCGGAGGTCCCTTCTCTCTAGGACTGACTCTAGGATGAGATCTGAAGTCAAGAGACCTGGATTTGAATACCAGTTCTCTCAGCTCCATGTTTGTTTGTTTGTTATCTTGGCTGAGGCAACTGGGGTTAAGTGACTTGCCCAGGGTCACACAGCTAGGAAGTGTTAAGTGTCTGAGACCAGATTTGAACCTAGGTCCTCCTGACTTCAGGGCTGGTGCTCTATCCACTGCAGTAACTAACTTGGCTCCATGTTTGACAAGACATCTCATCTCTTTGAGGCCAGGTTTTGGGGGCAGGCTTATTATTTATTTATTTTGTCTGTGATATGAG
Source organism: Myrmecobius fasciatus (assembly GCA_023553655.1). Lineage (NCBI taxonomy): Eukaryota > Metazoa > Chordata > Mammalia > Dasyuromorphia > Myrmecobiidae > Myrmecobius > Myrmecobius fasciatus. Next base: position 333,719 of record JAJPUD010002128.1, on the reverse strand, counting down.
ACAGTCAGTGAGGTGGTGAGGGGCATAGTGCACAGAGTCCTGGGCCTGGAGCCAAGAAGACATCTTCCCGAGTTCAAATCTGACCTCAGGCACTTTCCAGCTGGGTGGCTCTGAGCAAGTCACAGCCTCAGTTTCCTCATCTGTAAAATGAGCTAAAGAAAGAAATGTTAAATTGCTCCAGTGTCTTTGCCAAGAAAATCCAAATGGGGTCATGAGTTGGATACATCTTGAAGCGACTGATCCACAATGAGGCAGTTGAATTAGTTGATCTTTAGTTTCTTGTAGTTCCAAGTCTACAAAATGGTACCTGCTACAGGATGGATTCACAGAACTTTCTAGGGTTATTTCAATTGATCAAGTCTAAAGCCTTAGGCTCTCTCATGCACAATCACAAATTATACCACCCCCCAAAACAGGCTGTGATATAGAAATGAATTGTATCCAATTCCCCCTTAGAATGGAGCCACATGAGTCATTAAGCTGAGGACTCGGGAAATGGATAAGGACAGTAAAGATGAACCGGAGAGGCATAAAAATGTGAGACATCTGGCAGAGAAAGAACCAGTGTTATAGCATCTGACTATCAGGCTGTTGGAAATGAAAGATTGTGGATTACTGAACAATTCCTAAGATTCACCTTGGAAAACCCAAGAGTTGTTATTCATCAGTGTAATCTAACTCCAGCATTTTTGTCACTACCAGTTGCCATGGGCTTCTGAAAGACTTTCTTCCTCCTACCCCAATGGATCAAGGATTTTGGTCTATACAGAAAGTCAAAGCATCTCTTAGAAATGCACAGGATTCTGGGGTGTGTCCCCAAAGTCAAGCCAAAGGACAGAGTCCACCACAGAAGTACTCATGTATAAAATAAAATTCATCCCTAGGGTAAGCTGTGGCTGTAAAACATCAAAATGATAGAACATGGCGAAGTCTCATTAAACATTAATTTATCAGACTATTCTTCAGAAACCTAGCAGCCTGACATATGAACAAACCAGCTGTGTTCTCTTTTAATGTTTATATGTAAGTGTATGAACCAAACAGCCTCTGTTCTTCCAAAACAGATTATAGGACCCTAAAATCCAACCTCTGCAGTTTACAGATGAGGGAACTAAGTCCTAGAGAATTCAAATGATTTGCCCATGGACACATAGGACCCATTATTCCCTGGCTTTGAAGGCTTTGAAAAGCTGGTTGACTAGTTTGGGAAAATAAGGTTGTCTTTATGGGGGAAAGTCACATAAACTACTTTAGGTGTTATTTCAACAACTGGAAATTAGGAGCAGATAGAGGGAAAGGATATTTTTAAAATTGTTGTCATGACCCCATTTGGGGTTTTCTTGGCAAAGATACTTGAATGGTTTGCCATTTCCTTCTACAGCTCCTTTTACAGATGGGCATTCAAGGCCAACAGAACAGAGTGACTCGATTAGGGTCACACAACTAGTAACTGTCAGAGACCAGATTCGAATTCATAAAGATGACTCCAAGTAGGCTTCTTCCACTGTACCACCAGTTTGCTCCATAGGGTTATCCATGGGCTAAAAGACTAGAAACTGAGGGTTCTCATATGCCAAATCACACATTCCTCATTCCTGGGAAGGAAATTTCTGGGTCTAGAAGAATTATGTGAGCAAAGGCCCAGAGATAGAAAATGAGGAAAATTTTCTCAGAATAAGAAATAATCATTTAGCCAAAATCAGATTGCTTGCTGTCTTGGGGAAGAAGGAAATAAGGAAGGGAGAGAGAAAAATTTGGAACACAAAGTCTTACAAAAATAAATGTTGAAAACTGTATTTACATGTATTTGGGAAAATAAAATACTATTGAAAATTTAAAAAGAAAAAAAAGGAAATAATCCAGTTTGTCTACAGTATAGAATACAGAAAGGAAATCAGTTTGAATTTAGACTAGAAATATACTATTTAAATGGAAGAATGAGTAATCCTTTGTAGGAACCAAAATTAGTAACTAAGTGGCTTTTCTTAGCCAGTCTGGCCTAATATTTTACCCAATGCCCTCAAGCCCTGCCAGAATCTTTAATTAGCTCACCCAAAAAGACTTGTTTCCTAAGAAATTTGCATCAATTTTCAGCTCCAAGTACAGAATATAACTGGGGGGGATAGTGAAGCTGGCTTTAAGGGAGAATTGTACTATAACAAGGTCTTGTGGTTTTCTCTAGGGATGCTCCCTAGGCCATGTGCCCTATATAACCAACTGTAATATGAAAAGAGGAAGCAGGCCTTGTCTTTTTCCCCGAGATTCATATATTCTGGGGAATGCTCTAAACCCAGGAATCTACACACAGCCTTACTATGAATCCTTGACCTTGCCTAGGCCCCAATCCAAGTTAAGGTTGGCATTTCTTCCTTGACTTGGCTGCCTTCAGAAAGACCAAATCCCACCGTGTCTTTCAGTGTGAATTGTGGCTTTAATTAAAAATTAATTCTGCACTTAATTTGCCTCACATGGTTTAAATAAGTCCAGCAAAAAGTTGGATGTGTTTTAATATTTGTCAGAAGCACAGGCATGGAGCTACAATTCTTGTGCCTGTGCCAGGCTTAGAAGGGTGGCAGGAGATACTCTTTTAAGGGCAATGTCAAGGGCCCTTAGGATTGCAGCATGGCTGCCTGTTTAGTGACTAGTAACTTCTGGATATGGATTAGGTCAACAAGGAATTGATCTCCCACTCCAAGAACACTTTACTGATGCCTTTTTCTGATGGTACATACAGGGCATTGTCAACTTCCTAGGAAATGCTGTCTCTGGTTCTCTCATTCTACTGATAACCAAGGCGAAGTTTAAGGTGGCAGTGTTGCTGAATAGTTTCAATTGACTCTTAGTGACCCTATTTGGGGTTTTCTTGGTAAAGATATTAGAATGATTTGCCATTTTCTCCTCCAGCCCATTTTACAGATGAGGAACTGAGGTAAGCATCATAAAGCAACTTGCCCAGGATCACACAGGTAATACATATCTAAGGGCAGATTTGAATTCAGATCTTCTTAACTTGAGCCCCTGAGCTCTTTCTACTGCTGGTCTCAATTCATGATAAAATAAGGCAGATTTCTCTTATCTTATGGTTTGGTGCCTACAAGCCTATTTAAAGCCTTATCCTAGATTTTTACAAGCCCATAAGAGAGTGCATGTGAGAATGAAGGGAAAAAAAACACCCCAACACACACACACCCTAAAAACCAAGCAAGGGAACATGTGCAGTTCTGAATGGAGAGCTAAGAAGAATAAAATATCCTGGGCAAACAGCCCAAGCAAACAGTGGGAGCGCCTTGTCTGGAGGCCTGCAGGGGCTGGGCTATTTTGGAAGGAAGCTGCCTCCTGTCTTCACTGGTGACCACTGTCCACACTTGAACAATTCCTGCTTCTAGGAATGGTGGAGTGCCACAGACCGAGATGGGTCATTCCTTTAAGGTCCTTGGCCAGAACTGTCAGCCAGAGGGATGACAATAGGTCAAGAAGAACTGGCAGGGTCCAAGATCCAATCCAAACACCTCATTTTGTAGAGGAGGAAAAAGGCTTCCAGCACCAATATCCAATGACTCCCCTCCCTTTTGAGGGCAGGGACTGCCTTTTGTCTTTTCCATCTTTACCTCCAATCATCCTGATCTATATCTGGCCATTGGACCCAGATGGCTCTGGAGGGGAAACTGAGGCAGATGATCTTGCACAGCCCTCCCTCACTTCCAATTCACTTGCATGTTATGGCGTCACCTCCCCAACCTCATGGTCCTGTTTGAGAACTAAGGATCAGCAGCAACAATAACCAAGATCCCACTACTTAGCACAGTGCTTGGTCCCCATAGACACTTAACAAATCTTTGCTGGCTGAAAGACTGACCAAGGTCACACATAAGTAAATAGTAGATCCAAACCAAGAAAACACCAAACTTCTGACTAGGAAAGCAAACAAAATACTTAGCTTTTAGCAGAGTTCAGAGTATTTCAAGGAAACAATTTGCACCTTCCCACTGGAACATTTGGCTTTGCCTTCTCAGTAAATGTTTCCCTTTCTTTCCCAAGGCAGGCAGGGATTTACAGAGAGGTTCAGTGCCTCAGGTAACCTCCTAAGCAGGAAAACTGCTATGTGGGTGATTCAGAAACAGCTCTGATTTTCATTGAAATAAATGCCTGTAACTTCTAGTGAGCAGAACCCACAAGTATTTTTCTTCTTTTTAAAATTTTCTTTTTAATTTATAGAATAAAACATTTCCACAACATAGTAGAATAAAATGACTGCACATGAAACTGCAAATTTATGCACAACTTGCTATTCCTTTAAAAAAACAACAAAATTACCATGTACATTTTTTTCTTCCTTTTCTCTTCCTTTACCATAAAGATGACTACTAGTAGACACAAATATATACACATATATACATATTACATATTCATATATATACTATATATGTGTATATATGCACATATATGCATGCAAAATTATTCTGTACATACTTCTACTCAATAGTTTCTAAATTCCCTGGATGCAAATAGTATCTTTATATGTCCTTTCCAGTTAATTTATATAATATTTATAATCATAGTTTATATAATTTATAATTATAGTTTAATTTGTGTATGTATAATATTTAAAATAACAATCATTCAAAGTTGTTCTAAAAAGAACATTGTTGTTACTGTATATGATGTTCTCTTGGTTCTGTTTATTTTGCTATTTATTTCATGCAAGTCTTTCCATGTTTTTCTAAAATCACTGAGTTTATCACTTCTTTCTCTTTTTTTGGGAGGAGGTGAGACAAGGTTAAATGACTTGCCCAAGGTCACACATCTAGCAAGTATTGAGTATCTAAGGCCAGATTTGAACTCAGGTCATCCTGACTTCTGGGCTGGCACTCTAACCACTTTGCCATCCAGCTGCCCTGAGCTTATCATTTCTAACAGCACAATAGCATTCCATTATAATCTTATACCACAACTTCTTCAGTCATTCTCTAATTGATGGGCATCCCTGTGGTTTCCAGTTCTTTGCCAAGCCAAAAAAAAAAAAAAAAGCTGCTAAAAACATAGATTCTTTTCCTTTTTTAAAAAAATTATCTTTGGAAATTTTTCTGAGCAGTGGTATTTTTCAATGATAGGAAGCAGATCTGCTGGTCTGACCTTGGAAGCCAGTGCCCAACCCTCCCTGCACTGCTCTTGGTCAGAAGCAGCTACCTGGCTCTGGAGCGACCTCAAGTGGCACATCCAATGTCACATATATAATGTTCTATCACACCTGTCCCATCACATTGGGACAGATTCCTGACAGATCTCAAACAGGCTTTCAATTCCTGATCAAACTGCAAGAAGGATTAATTTTCATAAACACCGCAAAATAAAACAGAAAATTAGCTAAACGCTTCCATAAAGGTGGCACAGTCCAGTAGCCTAATATCCTGCCACAATTTCTGGGTTTCAGTTAGGGAAGAGGGAGCATAAAATAATGACTGATCTCATTTGAGATTTCCTTGGCAAAGCTTTTGGGGCGGTTTGCCATTTCCTTTTCTAGCTTATTTGACAGATGAAACAACTGAGGCAAGCAAGGTGGAATGACTTCCGCAGAATCATACTACTTGTGTCTTAGACTGGATTTGAACTCTCCAGACCTTGAACTCTTTCCACCTAGCTGCCCTTGTTTGCTTTTAAATTTCACCTAAATTTCTCCATATCCCTCTCTTTTCCCAGAGAGCCACTCCTTGTAACAAATAATTTTTTATGTAATTGGATTTTAACTGCAAATTCTTTGATGATGTCAATCTCAAACTGAGAAAGTGTGGTGTAGTGGGAAGAGTACTGAATTTGGAACATCCTATGATCAACTTTTAGGAAGAATTATCTATGTGGAAAGAGGAAGAAAGGATTTAGATTTCACAACCAATCTACATCACCAATCAGTGTTATTCTATTTTTGGACAGTTTTGTTGGTTTCAGCAACTTTTTTTGGCCCAAATGAGTGGTTTGACTTCAGATGAAAAACTTATGAAATAGATGATCTGTATTAAGCCACCTTTCAATCGACAAAGATGCATTTTCTTAACTAGCTTCTACATGATGGAAGAATAAGAGGCAAAGAGGAGATGGGTGCTCTTGAGAGATTGGATTTTTGCCTTTCTCCTCCAGCTTTGTGCTTGGGAATCTCCAGATCTGAGGAGCAACTCCTGCCATCCAAACACTGTATTTTTAATTTATGTTTCTTATGGTAAATATACTGCACTAGGTCCTAGCAGACACAAGAAAATTAAGACATGTTTCCTGCTCTCTTGGAGACAAGAGGCAGTGTGTGTGGTGAGCTAGAAAGCACCAGGCTAAGGGCCAAGAAAAAGATTCTAATCTAGTTTAGTCCTTGCCATGAACTTGGATGTGATCTTGGGCAAGATCCTGGAAACTGCTCTTCAGCATCCTCATCTATAAAATGAGGTGATTTTGGATGATACCATAACTAAGGTTCTAAATTCAATGACTGGTGGTTTTGGATGATACTGTATCTAAGGCTCTAAATTTAATGACTGGTGGTTTTGGATGATGCTATATCTAAGGTTCTAATTCAATGACTGG
>JAJPUD010002128.1:284679-322152 GCA_023553655.1 Myrmecobius fasciatus | reverse complement strand
GTTTTACCTGGTTTAGGTATCAGTACCATGTCTGTATCATAAAAAGAGTTTGGTAGGAATCCTTCATTTCCTATTTTTTCGAATAGTTTATATAATATTGGAGTTAACTGTTCTTTAAATGTTTGGTAGAATTCACATGTAAATCCACACAAGATTATATGATGATCAATTCTGATGGATGTGGCTCTTTTCAACAGCGAGATGATTCAGTTTAGTTCCAGTGGTCTTGTGATAGAGCCATCAGCATCGAGAGAGGGCTATAGGGACTAAGTGTGGATCACAACATAGTATTTTCACCTTTTTTGTTATTGTTTGCTTGCATTTTGTTTCTTTTCTCATTTTTACCCTTTTTGTGCAGCATGGTAATTGTGGAAATATATATAAAAGAACTGCACATGTTTAGCATATACTGGATTACATTACTTACCATCTAGGGGAAGGGTTGGGAGGAAAGGAAGGAGAAAAAAATTTGGAATACAAAGTTTTGAAAGGGTGAATGTTGAAAATTATCTATGCATATGCTTTGAAATAAAAAGTTTTAATTAAAAAAAATAGGTGTTACAGTGAACAGAGTATTAGTGCTAGAGTCAGGAAGACCAGTTTCAGACACACTACCTGTGTGATCTTGGGCAAGTCACTTAATCTGGATTACCTCCGGAAAAGCAAACAAGAGAGAGAATTTAGACTGAGGCAGCCTTAGGAAATTCCCTTTGGTACTGCCTGGTCATCTCTAACCTACAGGCAACTGACCACATTGAATCACATTAGAGGTAAAATTAAGTCCAGGTCTGCTCCAAAGGCTGAGCCATATCTGACTTAGTCTCTTTACAATCCATTAGGATGTGAGTATTCATGGCCAGCTCAGGCCTCCTAGTGCTGTACCAGACTTAAGTAATCTCTATCCACTTCTTCCCAGGCTTAATCCATACTTCTGCAGCTACTCTAGAATGAGATCTGACTCTTGCACTTGGGGAAATGAATGAGCATTTGCCTTCCTGCATCCTCATCAAAGAGTGACTTGTGAATGGGTGACCTTCACAATACCCATCAGCTTGCACAGAAATGGGAGAAGAAAGCAGGGGCTAACAGCAGCCAGCAACTGCAGTGAAGGCTCCCCGCCATCATGGAGAAAAACCACAAATGATTCCAGGACTGCTCATCTCTTATGCCGTTTACTTTGGTGAAATGATCATGATGAGGAAAGTATCGATTGTTAACCTGACATCATGGCTCTAGCTTTTATTTTTTTTTCTTTCCTGAATCTGAATCATGTCCTACAGCTCATTTTTTCCCAACAGAAACAGCCTCTTGTCAGCATCCAGGAGGTCTGTCTTTTAACAAAAGGTTCACCCTGTTAAGTAGTCTCTGTATTCCTTGAGAAATGGAAAAAAAGAAGGAATTCTGAGCAAACTGGTCATGGACTTTAAATGCCAGACAATGGGGGTTACAGGCCAAATATCAGACCTGCCAAAATGCACTTTGATAGATGCTCTAGACCCTGCTGAGGGCAAAAGCCTCCCTCTGTGGGTCAGGTCGACACGGAACACTGAAGTCATGATACCCTTTCACCACCTCTTTTCTACTGAACCCTCCCCTGCCCCTATAATGTCTTTTTAAAGGACTTAGCCTTCTCAACCCTGATCCTGGCCCTTAACTTGGTGCTGTGTAATATATTCCATGGAATCCTTTGGAGAAGACCAGATTCACAACTGCCCTTGGGGTTTCTCATCCCCAAGTGTCAGGATCCTTAACTAGGAGCTGCTATTCAGTCACGAGCAGATTCAGAAAATACTCTTCGTCTTCCTTCTGAGATTCAATGGCCTTGAGCAAAGATCCAAGGACCATGACACTATTTCAACTCTGCAATCCCAAAAAACTATGACCACTAAACTACCAAAAATTTCTTAGGTCCTATTTCTCTCTACTGTTCTAGAGTCACGTTTAAATCTGAGGAGTGGGTAGGGAATTCGTCAAACCATGAAATGTCAGCACCGTATCAATTCTTCATTTATTCTTTCCTTGAACAATTATTTATCTAGTGTTTTAAAAAGGCAATATCCTTTATTGGTATTGCAGGGAAAGGGAGAAAGACAAAAGATCTGGAATATGAAAGAAATAATGAAAAGTGGCAGGGATGAAGGGAGAAGGCACTTCTAGACCTCCAAATATATTAAAAAGCAACACTTATAAAAACCATTTGATATTTGTTTAAAAATAGAAAAGCAGATTAATGGAGTAAACTAGACATGGGAGATAAAAATCCAAATAAGATATTTGTCTCCAACTGCAAGAAGTTAGAAAATACTAAGGATGGTTAGGAATGTACACAGATAAATAGAGAACTAATTAGGACATGCTATGGGTACAAAAGCATGAGCAGATCCAATCAGTGAAAGGTCACATGGGGCAGTTCTTAACATTTTTGTGTATCATGGATCTTTGGCAATTTAGTGGACTCTATCACTCTCTCAGAATATTGCTTTTAAATGTATAAAATAAAACCTTTTATACTGAGATACAGTTATCAAAACATTATAATATAAATTCATGGATTGTAGTTTAAGAACTGCTGACTGAAGGAAATGCAGAAGACTTTACAGAGGAGTTTTTACCTGAACTCTCATCTTAAGTTGTTGTTGTTAATCATTCATCATGCCTGACTCTTTGTGACCCTATTTGGGGTTATCTTGGTAAATATACTGGACTGGTTTATCATTTCATTATCCAGCTCATTTTACATATGAGGAAACTGAGGTAAGCAGGATAAAGTGACTTGCTCAAATAGTGAGCCACTGAAAAATATTTACAAGAGGGATAACATGGTGAGATATTTTGTTTTTTGTTTTTTGCTGAGGTAATTGGGGTTAAATGACTTGCCCTAGGTCACACAGCTAGGAATGTTAAGTGTCTGAGGCCACATTTGAACTCAGGTCCTCCTGACTTCAGGGCTGGTGCTCTATCTACTGCGCCACCTAGCTGCCCCCTGATGAGATATTTTGAAAGAATGTAACATGAGATAATTTTTAAGGACTTATCATGAAAAATGATTATTTACCTCCTAAAGGGGGGGAAAGACTGATTTGAGTTTGAATGTAGATCAAATCATACTTTTAACTTTAGTAAATATCTGGGACCGGATTTGAACTCATGAATATGAGTTTTCCTCATTCTAAGCCCAGTGCTCTGTTCTCTCCTCTGCTTAATGCCTCTCACATTATACAGATGAGGAAAAAAAAGATCCAGAGTAGTTAAGGGACATGTGATCACAAAGTTAATTCAAGGTGACCATAGAGCCCAGACCTTTTGACCATCAGTCCTGGGGTCTTTCTAGCACAGCATATTGAAGTTTTTCCAAGTTCTACTAGCAGTTTTAGACAATGGACATTTAACATAAAATTCCCTCAGTAGTTAATATTCTCTAAAGAAACTAACTTGGAGGTAGGAGATTTCATCCATGTAAATCATAAGGAAGTTGATTCATTCTCTTAGTTAACTCAAATAGAAGAATACAACATACTCCTTGGTCTGCTGCCCACCAATGAGCCAATTAGCCACAGTTCTAAGTTAGATAAAATTCAGAGGGTGTTTCACAACCCTCTTTGATGGGGAGGTGCTGGCCCTTGCTAAAGACACTATCGCATTGATTGCTAGCTCTCCCAAGTAGTCAGCTTCTGCTTTTGTCCCATGTCAGTACTGGAAGGCAGCAGGTAGCATTAGCAAAACCAGTGTTAAGTCACTTTAAGAAGTATAAAAGGATTGATTCTTTAATCAACTAGGGAATGGCTGAACAAGTTGTAATATATGATTGTGATGGAATATTACTACAATACTATACTATATATATATTATATATATATATACTATATAATATTGCTATAAGAAATGATGAGCTCAGTGATCTTAGAAAAACATGGAAAGACTTGATGGAAATAATGAACAGTGAAATGAACAGAACCAAGAGAAGAATGGATGAAAAACAGCAATATTGTTTTTAAAATGACTTTGAATAAGTAATTTTGACTATTATAAATACCCAAATTAACTATAAAGGACACTTGAAGAAAGACACTATCTGCATCCAAAGAAAGAACTGATAAATAGAAGTTTGTATAGATTAATTTTCTACACACACACACACACACCCCTATTTGTGTCTAATGGTAGCACCTCTAGGGTGGGTGGGGGAAGGATAGTGGAAAAAAAGAAGAAAAAAGGAAATTTATATGATAATTTTGTTGTATATTTGAAAGGAATAGCAAGTTGTGTATAGCAAATTTGCAGTTTCATGTGCAATCATCTTTTTATTGTACTATGTTATGAAAATGCTTGTTCTGTTCCATAAATATGTATTAAAGTCATAAAATAAAAGGGAGGGGAAGGGCTAGGTTGCATAGCTTAGTAGACTGGCTTGTAAAGCCCCATCCCACCAATTCTCCTTAAAGCAGAAGAATCCAGCAAGCCCCTGGACACTTATAAAGGATAAGATGCTCAGCCTTTTGGTGGTCACCCATGGCTTGAACAGAAACATCATTCAGTTATACAGGGATAAGGCAACTGTGTTGTCCTTGCTTACAGAATAATGAACCTATACTGTACTGACAGCAGTTTGCTAGTGAAACTTTCTGGAAACGACAATCTAATAATGATAATAGATCCATGTACATAGTAGTGTATGTATACACACACACATATATGTATATACATACATACATATACACACACATATATATATATATTATTCTCATTTGATCTTTTTTTTTTTTTTTTTTGCTGAGGCAATTGAGGTTAAGTGACTTGCCCAGGGTCACACAGCTAGGGAATGTTAAGTGTCTGAGGACCAGATTTGAACTCAGGTCCTTCCTGACTTCAGGGCTGGTGCTCTATCCACTGTACCACCTAGCTGCCCCACTCTCATTTGAGCTTAACAAAAAACCCTGAAGAAGATGCTTTTGCTGCCTACATTTTACTGATGGATAAACTGAGATTCAGATCATTCAAGTGATTTGCTAAGGTCTCACAGCTTGCAGGTAAGTACTAGGATTTTATTCTCATTTTAAAGAATAAATTGAGTCTCAGACTAAAAGCAGGTAGGAGGGTACAGTGGATAGAGCACTAGCCTTGGAGTTAGGAAGACCTGAGTTCATATGTGACCTCAGACACTTACTAGCTGGGTGACCCTGTGAAAATACCTTCCCCCAAATAAATAAAATAAATATAAGGTAAAAAAAAAATGGTGGAATGGGCAAGAGCTAGCATCTGTGAAAGGTTTCACATAGAAAGTGAGCAGAATTTTAAACAAATTGAACTTTTTATTTCAATAGTATTTTATTTTTCCCATTCCGTGAAAAAATAGTTTTCAACATGGAAATGAGATTCTAAAAGGTAGAGGTGAGGAGAAAGAAGGGAATCCCAGGCCTGGGGAATTTCAGACTATTCCACGTCTGGGGAAACAGCCCCTGCAGACTTACAATGAGATATATAGAAAAGTGTAAGAAGGGCATTTCACTCAAAAGTGAAAAGGGAAGAGATGTATGCTAATTTATTGCAAATGATAAGTTCATCAGAACAACTCAAATCTTGTGTTGCTGTTTTGGCTCTTGTTCTATAAATATAGTGGCAATTTCTCCTGGCCAGGCCTTTCCTGTTCTCCTGTGGTATAAAACTCAATATAACCAGCTTCTTCTTCTCTGTAAGACAGAGACTGGATGAAAGGCCCAGTCTCATGACAAGCCTATATTGTAGAAAACCAGAAAGAAAACTAGGTGAGAGCTGGGGAGGGGAATCAACAAGTTAAAGAATCCCTAGAAATGAAGATGGTGCTGACGTTAATGATCCACAGGTGATCATGGAATCCTCTCTTTGGAGGTATCCAGATCCCAGGTACCAATGGCATTTTCAGCACAATGCTTACTAACATCACCATCTGGAACAAATAAACTTAGCCAAAGTGACGTGGAGAGAGAACTGATAGAACTTTGAATGACTGATGGTCGGACAGGAAGTTCTGAGAACTCCTAAAAACAGGCTAGGAGATATAAACTATTAGGCCAGAGAAAAAAGTTGCCCAGATTTTTTTTTTTGTTCTTTTTTTTTTGTTTAGTTGGAACTAGGTTCATGTCTAGGAATAATTTAAAACATAAATCCGCCCATGGGAATAGCACTGAAAATGAGTCCACCCCTCAGAGTCATCAGATTTTCCACAGAGAAATAAATTTCTCTTTTCCAGGATAAGCCATCAGTATCCCACTGGACAAAATCCAGCCTCCAAAGAATGATCTCTCAAAACAGCACCCCATTTGTGGCATTACATCACCCCATAAGTTTGCCAAGGGAACTCCTTTCTGTCAATGAACTCAGAATTCTACCTCTCTCAGAAAGAATTAACTGAAGCAAAATTGTCATGTCTGAACTTGTGGAACCGAAGGGAATAGTTTTTAAACAGTATCATCATCATCATCATCATCATCATCATCATGATGATCACACAAATACTGCACATTTACAATTAATAAATTATTTTCCTCTCAATACAAGTTTATGCCGTACTCTTTGCCATTACACAAGACTCCCGCTACCGCTGGGTCCCACAGACAGCAGATAGCAGGGGCAGAGTTCTGAGGACCCTCGGAGGTGCATTCTGCCTGAGTCCGCCCCTCAGGAGGGCAGGGACGGTATTGAGTACGCCTCAGTAACCAGGAAGAGCCTCCTCACCCCTGTTATACGGTGAATGTGGCTCCTCCCTCCTGGATCATGTGAAATGGGTAAAGAGGGACTAGTGAGGGGGCTCTTCCCTCCTGGACCACTTGGAGGAGGGGATTACCCTCCTGGATTACCTGGAGTAGGGGATTATATAAGAGAGCAAACAAAGATGCCAGGGGCACTATCTGCACTAGGGGCACTATCCACACTAATGGCACTACCTCAGCAGGCAGCCATGTAACATCAGGCACTGCCTGGGGCACTCTTGGCACTTAGGCACTACTGGCAGACTGCCAACACGCTAACATCGAGCATTGCCATGTAATAGGGAACTTCAGTTTGTGATATCCTGAATAAATAAGACGTGCTGTTGGCCAGCCTTTCGTATCTCGGGTGTTCTGTGGGGATAATTCCCCACTTAAGATAAGCGGGGCCGGAGACGTCAGAAGCCTGGGAAATAGGTAAGAAACCAGTGGACTCCTGTGGAAGTGAGCGATGGGGAGTCTGCCCCTGACAAGGAGAGCAGTGGGTAGTTTAGGTCTCCCACCCAGGTGGGCAGGCAGGACATAACGCGCTACTGCTTGAATAAAGCAGGTGTACGTTACCTAAGAGGGCAGAAGTGGTACAGTGAATAGAGTCAGAAATGTGTCAGAAAGACTCATCTTCCTGAGTTCAAATTTGCCCCCAGACACTTACTAGCTGGGTGACCCTGACCAAGTCACTGACCCACTGTTTGCCTTAGTTTCCTCATCTGTAAAATGGGGATAATAATACCTTGTTGTGTAGCACTGGGTATATATATATATATATAAATATACAAACATTACATAAATGCTTATTCCCATTTCTTCCCACACCAAAGTAATCAAAGATTCAGCTTGGGGAAGAAAGGGATTGTCTAACATGTATTTGTCCATATCTATGTAATTATTTCAAATTGCAAACTCCTTGAATGAAGATGATACTGACTGAATGATACTGATTTTTTCCTTCCATACACTGTTCTTTTGGTTATAACTCGTGTTATGATCTGCTCTGGACACTGCATTTGAGAAAGGAAATCAATGTGTGTCCAAAGGAAGATGGCCAGGTTGATGAGGAGACAGGAGACCATGTGACAGGATAATCATTTGAAGAAACCAGGTACACGTCTTCCAAAGAAGATATAGTAAGGGGGCATTTGGAAAGTCAAAGTCAAGTATGAAAAAAAGCACATCATGCAGGTGAAGTGCGAAGACATTCTGCTAGGCTCTAGGAGATAGGACCAGGAACAATGAATAGAAGTTGCCTAGAGGTAGATTTAGTTTCAATGTAAATTGAAATTATTAGCAAGAAGAATGATGCTAATGGGAAATGAACTATCTAGATGCTAGTCACCAGAATTCTCAAGTGGAATGAATAATAGAAGGGATTTTTTTTTTTCAGGTATAGGTTGGACTAGCTGTCCCTTCTAATCCTGAGATTTAAAATAAAAGTCAGAAAATATTAGGAATCATGGTAATAAAGAGATCTTTTCTTAAGATAAGTAGTATCTATTTAAAACCAAGAGCAAGAATTACCTTTAATAGGGACAAATTAGAAATCTTTCCAGCAAGATCAAGGGTGAAGCAGGAATGGCCATAATCATCATTACTATTCAATATTGTATTGGAAGTCCTAGCTATAGCAATAAGTCAAGAAAAAGAAATAGAAGGAATAAGCACAGGGAATGACGAAACGAAAGAATCACCTTTTGCAGATGTGATAAAATGGTTACTTAGAGTTAACTAAAAACTAGTCAGAACAATGAACAACTTAAGCAAAATTGATGTAAAATAAACCCATACAAATCACCAATTAATTATTATATATTACCAATAAAATCTAGCAGAAATTCCATTTAAAATAACTACATATAGTATTACATGGGAGTCTACCTGCCCAAAACACACAGGAAATATGTGAACACAATTATAAAACACTCTTTACACAAATCTAGATTTAAATAACTGAAAAATATTAATTCTTCATAGGTGACTGAGCTAATAGACTAAAAATGACAATACTACCCAAATTGATTTACTAATTTAGCACTATACAATCAAAATACTATAAAAGACTATTATTTTGCCACATTTATTTCACCTGCATGTATCTATGAAACAGAAGTGTATTAATTTCTGCTTAGGTGACTAAGTAAATGAATGAGTTCCAGTCTTACTCTAACCAACTCATTTATTCATTAGTAGGAAATATGGTATAATGCTTACATCCTGGATCCAGGATCAGAAGAATTGGTATGCTCAGATCTGAGCTTTGCCACTAACTGGGGTGATGTGGTCAACCTTAAATAAATCACTTAAGCAGGTGCGTAGGTGTGTATGGAGCTGATCATACAGAGGAGTTAACATACAAACCAAGGGGCACACTGGTCATTTATTGATTTGGAGGATTCTGAAATGTTTTGTTTAATCTTGAACTAATGCATATTTTATATTGGTGGTCTGAAAAGACTCTGAAGGATAAAATCAACTAGAAAGTAGGAAAAGGCAGGAGGAAAAATTATATTGGGGAAGGGGCAAGAGGAAGAAGAAAGGATTTGTCTGTGCTTTGGAGAGTCACTCGTTTCTAAAGAATTCTGATTATCTTCCT
The DNA here is from genome assembly GCA_023553655.1 of Myrmecobius fasciatus. NCBI lineage: Eukaryota > Metazoa > Chordata > Mammalia > Dasyuromorphia > Myrmecobiidae > Myrmecobius > Myrmecobius fasciatus. The sequence continues at coordinate 312,822 of JAJPUD010002128.1, read as the reverse complement.
GAAGTAGCAGCTATGCAACTACAACAAACAAACACGTTCTTTTCTGTAGTAATCTCATGGAAGCATTTGGGCTCCATGCCCAATCTGAGAACACAAGGTGTCCCCCCCCAAACCTGGAAGCCTTCCACTCTACCAACTGATTATTTTTATCTGCCCTGTAATTATTTATGGGACCCTATTGGTGCAAAATCCTTGCATGTGGTCCTCTTTCCTTTCTTTTTCTTTCAAGATATACATCTGATAAGTAACCTCAGGATTCAAAAAGACGCAAACTGTTTTCCAAGATAGAAAAGGTAAGATATAAGCAGTATTTGTGATAATACTTTTAAATATTAGTCAAAGGGACCATAATCATTTAGAAGGACCACAACACATTTCAGGTTTTTAATGTCAATAAATCCTTGAAATCAAAGCTACAAGAAAGCCAGAAAAATTTTACATACAATCTACAAAAATTAATCATTTGGGTTTCTTGCACCATCCTTGGAAAAGATTAAAATCCATTCTGCAAGTGACATAGGGTTTTCCTGTTCTATGGAGGAAATAACTCTCATGGGCTTGAAAGGAAATAAGGAGAGAAAGGGTTAATATAAATGGCTTTTCAAGACTGCCTAGGACTTTTGCAGCAAACTATTTCACTGGATATATCTATATTTCATTGAGTTGAGTAGGAGTTCTCCATAAATGTTGAAATTCACCCTGGCAAACTCACTTGTGACTGAAGATTGTTATTCTAACAGTCAAACTGATACTTGGCACAATTATCCCTTGGAGGGACAGAGAAAAGGAGGACAGGTTTTTGGTTGCATGACAAATGCCAGACAATTAATTCTCTTACAATGAAAAAAACAACAGGTGAGTAGGTATCAGAGGATCCAGGTTGAAATCTTGTCTTTGATACTTATTACAGGTGTGACTTTGGGCATGTCAAGGAATTTGTATCTTAAATCTCTTTCAGCTCTAAAATGTATGAAATTCTTGATTTATACGAAACCTAGGAAAATTATAAACCTATGTCCTGCTTAATTAAGGATAAGATTTATCCTTATGCAAGGATAAGAATTATCCTTGAATCATAGATTTTGAGCAAGAAGAATTCTTACAAGTCACCAAAACTGAGTCTCCTAAAATGAGGAAATGGAACTCAGAAGGTAAAGCAAACTATTTAAGATCCCACACCAGCAGGATTCAAACCTAGGGTCACTGGTTTCAGCTCAAAGAAACAACAATTCTGTTGTGGCAATATCCTAAATATGAGGATAATTTAAGAGCAAGTGCTTATCTAAACTGAATTTAGCCTACAACTCATTAAGAAAATATTTATCATTATTTTTTTCCAAATTTGGCCCATTTTGATATTCAGTTCAGTTCATTCAGTACCTCTCTGCTGAAGTGTCTGAATGCAGATAATGCCAAATAATTCATGGTCTCAATCTGGTTCCAGTTTTTAAGATTTGGTCAGCATGTCTCTAGAGACCTCAACTCTATTAATGCTGTAGACAAATCAGTATGAAATATCTGGGAGGCAGAATTATTGCTTAGTTGCAAAGTGAATTATTTACAGACCATTTAGATTCACATTCACCTACTCATACTGATTGATAAATTACTTTTATACTGGTCTTGTTTTCTTAATACACTTCAAATACATTTCATCTCTAGAAAAGTGGAACGGCTGCCTTGGGAGGGACTGGGTATACTGCAAAGAGTATTGACCCCAGAGGAATGGGAGGATGAGAACAATTTGTTCCAGTACTCATGAAGGCCACTGATGCTGGCTCTGTGGAGCATTTAGAGCTTGGTCAGACATTAAAGCCGCCAAGGGCATCCACTGCATCCCAAGCCATTGTCGATCCTCCTAATTTTTCTCTTGCCCCTGGACTTTGACAACTCAGAAAGAGTGAAGATGAAGACTTTTGCAGTTCTGCCTCACTTTAATCTCAATTTATGCACAAGTCAAGATATTACCCATGATGTCATTGGCCTTTTTTAAAACCTCAGACACGCAGTGTTTTTGAGACCTTGAATAAATCACTTAAGTTTCTTCATCTGTAGAATAGCAGGAGGGGTATTGGAGTAGTTTTCTGAGGTTCCTTCAAGTTATAGATCTATGATCCCATGTTCCAATGAATGGGCTCTTCCTTACAGAAAATCTTCAAAAATGGGTTAAATGACAACATATGGGGGATGTTATTGCTTGGGGGGGTAGTTCTTGTAGAATAGGCTGAGCTAGATGGGCTCTGAGATGTTCTCCAATTCTGTGATCATGCAGTGTATACTTTAAAAGATTACTACAGTGGTATCACTGCAGAAAATTTGATAAATAATCAAAATAGCCTTATGAGCAGAGCTGTGTTATTCCCCAAGCAGGCAGTTTTTTTTTTTTTTTTTCTATTGGTTTAAATGATCTTCTAGCATTCAGGCATCGGCCACTGCTGCCTTAGGCTCTTCAAACAAAATATTCAGAAATGTTAGAGTAAATATTCACAGCTATGCTTAGAAGATTATTTGTTAATGGGATGTGTATATGGATCACCCATGGACCAGTGATAATTTGATGCCTGTAATTAGGTGGTTACCATGACAATCCACCCTTCATGAAATATTTGCATATCAATTGCCGTGTTTGAATTTTAAGATAGTATATAATTTACTTCTAGACCTTCCAAATTGTTCTTCAAAAATAGATCCCATGCTCAAATTAATGCCTGCCTGATCCACTTGCTTTTAAGCAGTAATTAGTTATCTTATAATAAGGGTGGGTTTCTATGTTTCTCTGAAATAGATGAAGAATTTTTATTTCTTGAGGGTGTAGCTTGCAGAAACACAGATTCCCTATTATTAATATACTAGAGCTGAGAAAGTCAAGAAATTACCATTCTAATAGTTTTGGTATAATGCTCTATACATGGTTGATATTCAAAAAAATATCTAATTTAATTCTAGTCTTGCTCTTTTATAATTCTGAAATTTTCATCCAAGTCCCCTGTGAGTTACTGAAGGTTAGCATTTTGAATATTCTTGATTTCATTCTGATCTACAATTGTTAATCTTAATTTTTAATGAATGAAGGTTATTGATTGTCAGCTTTAGCTAGTAGACAGTCTAGAAAATGAGGTCTCTCTTCAGTGATCTGTTAAAAATCCAAAAATAATGACCTCTGCTTTTACTGCTAAATCTTCTACAGTTAATATTTTTAGTTTCTTTAGCCTCAAATCTTCCACAAAATCGTGCTCTAATGATTTGCAGATCATGCGTGCAGATGCCCCTGAGGTTGCAAAGAATGAATTGATGAAGTTCAAGTTCTTGTAGGTTCTACTATGTTTGGATGGCATCTAGTTTAGCCCTGGCAAAAGACTGAGCCTGCCCTCTGATGAATAATCTATCTAGGTACAAAGAACTCAAACATAAGTTGGCTGGTCCTTGGGTGGGGAGGATTTTGGTCATGGCAACCCATAAAACAAAGAAAAACAAAAAATGGCTCTTGGTGTTAAGCAATCCCTTTTCCTTCTGTGGTGACACAGAAGGGTATGGTAGTGGAAAAGAAGGCAAAGATGAATAAAATGATGCCATTTTAAAACCATGTATAAACATTAACTTAACTCTACATAAGGTTGTAAATTGAGACTGAGAGGGACCTAAGCAATCATCTGGTACAATCTCCTAACTTTACAGAGAAAGAAACTGAGGTCCAAGATAATACAGTTATTAAACAGTGTCTGTGAGAGAGCTTTAATGACCAAAGAATTAATCTCCAATTCTGGAACTATAACTATATTGATATTCTTATGATAAAGGAAACCAAACGATAAAAGGAGATTGCACCTAAAAGGAGAGATGGCTTACATGTACACAGGAAACCAAGAAACATCATTTCATGGGATGTCTTGCAGTACTCAGGGCAGCTAGATGGAGCAATGGAAGGAGTGCTTGACCTGGAGATTGAAGACCTGAGTTCAAATCCATCCTCAGACATTGACTAGCTATGTGATCCTGAGCAAGTTATTTTACCATTTGCCTCAGTTTTCTTATATGTAAAATGAGCTAGAGAAGAAAATGGCAAATCATTCTAGTGTCTTTGCCAAGAAAAGCCCAAATGAAGTCACAAAGAAGGACTGAACAATAAAAAGTCCCTTCTAGGTTTATATATGATACTAAGTCACCCTTTCTGAACTTCCTCAAGTGTAAATTGAGGGGGTTAGATTATATGGAATCTAAGGTCTCTTTCTAACTCTAAAAATCACTTATCCACTCTGAGCTTCCTCATTTATAAAATGGGGATGATAATTCTCTGGCAAACTGCCTCCCAAGGTTTTTGTGTCAGAAGGGCTTTGTAAACTCTCCCCTTCGTATCTGCTTCTCTTCCTGGTTTCAGCTCCCTTGGAACAAAATGCTTCTCTAGGACAAGTTCATCACTTCTAGTCTTATCACCATGCTAACTCAAACTTTCACTGATACTACCTCTCCTCAGTTTGGAACGCTGGCAGGGGGAATATCAAACTCCTCCCAATGCCTTATTTTACAGAAGGCAGAAACTGGACTCAGCTCACTGCACTTTTGCATTTTCTGCTCTTTCTGGTTTCTGTGCCTAAGGGATACCCTTTGTTGTCCTCCTCCCACAACCCACCACTTTTTTGCTTTTTTATGAGTTGTCTTCCCTCCACTCTTGCTCCATTAGTTTGTAAGCTCTTTGAGGGCAGGGACTGTCTTTCTTTTTATGAACTGAATCCTCAGCACAAATGTTTATAGGACTGAATAAACCATAAAGTGCTCTGGCAAAATGAGCTGTTAATATTAATGTCTAGAGAATGGCTCTGTGGCCTTGGAGATCCCACATAAACCATTCATTCAGACCTTGAAAAGGAAAGATTTTTGAAAGGCAGAGTATTACGAAATACCTCATCCAACCAAATGTTGTTTTAAAAATAGTAAATTTTTTTCTTTCTTATATTTTTCCCTTTTTGATCTGATTTTCTTGTGCAGCATGATAATTATGGAAATATATTTAGAAGAATTGCACATGTTTAACCTATATTGGATCACTTGAAGTCTAAGGGAAGGGAAAGATGGGGAGGTAGGGAGAAAAACTGGAACATAAGGTTTTGCAAGGATAAATGTTGAAAACTATCTATATATGTATCTTAGAAAATAAAAAAGCTACTTTTTAATAAGGAGGTGATTTAAGGCGATTCCAATAGACTTGTGATGGAGAGAGCCATCTGCAGCCAGAGAGAGAACCATAGGGAAATAGTATTTTCACCTTTTTTGTTGTTGTTTGCTTGCTTGTTTTTTTTTTCTCATTTTTTTCTGTTTCAATCTGATTTTTCTTGTGCAGCATGTTTAGAAGAATTACACATATTTAACCTATATTGGATTGCTTACTGTCTAGAGCAGGGGGAAAGAAGGGAGGAAGAGAGGAAAATTGGAACACAAGATTTTACAGGGGTGAATGCTGAAAACTATCTTTGCATGTATTTGAAAAATAAAAAGCTATTATTTTAAAAATAAAAAGATAAAAAGCTATTATTTAAAAAAAAATTAAAAAAGTAGGCTCACCTGCAAAAATAAATAAATAAATGAAGTTCATTCTAAGGATCCTTCCATGATGGAATGTGAGAATCTTGGGAAAATCTGTAATAGAGTTTGCTCAGGAAAGCTTCTAGAATCATCTAAAGCTGCAAGCTATTCTTTCAGTCACATATGTGGGTGAAGGTAGGGGAAGAACAGCCATTGGAAATGACTGCTCTTTAACTGGTTTTGACGGGGTACACTCCCAAGTCTAGCTAAGAACTGCAGGACATTAATTTCTTAGTTATTTGCTTATTGTCTACTGAGTACAAACTTTTTGAAGTCTAGAACTGTTTCACTTTTGTCTATTTCTAGTGTTTGGTACACAACAGGTGCTTAATCAATGCTTAAGGAGCACTGAAAGACTATTATGTTCAGACATTCAAGACAAATGCTAGTCTCTGAGTTAACTTAAAAACTAAGAGCTTCAACTGTATTATTTTTACTGAGGTTTGCTTGAATTAACTGAACTTTAGGATTTCCCCAAATTTCCTTTTGGGAAACAGATTCTTTCACAACCAGTTTACTTTAACCAAGCATCAAGATGCTCAATAATGACTTCTATTAATATACTTGTGCCCAGCTTTTCTGGATGACCAAGATTACACAGGCCTATAGTTTATTTAATCATTAAACTCATAGTCATTAAAAATTAATCTTATATGGTCCTGAAATCTGAAAAAGCTTTTTTTTAAAAAGAAAAGAAAAAAAAAATTATCATGTTTGCCAAGCTAGGAATGAATAGTCTAGGGCCTGTTTCTGAAAGCTCCCTTGCTCTGGTAACAATCCTTTCTCACACCAATTGTTTCCATGTCTTCCAGATCCAGGCCTGACAAGGGGGGGGACCCCCCCAAGAACAACCGTCACAGCTGCACTAAGTCATCAGCTAAACTTGTGCTGCTCTTAACCAGATGCAGACCAGCCACACAGCTGGCGGAGGGGAAAGAACCAGCGAATGCACTGAAGAAGTAAGTCAGTGGTCAGAGGCAGATTTCACAGCAACAGGGCCAGGAACCAGAGCCAAAAGCTTTATTTGAAACTGGGTGGATCTATGCACACCAGGGACACAGAGAAGGCATCCAGGCCTCCCTGCAATCTTGTTTCCACGAAAAAAGTGATTCCCTGATCAATTGGTTCCCTCTTTTATATACTCTCTCCTCCCGAGGCCCAACTGGGCTAGACAGACAGAACAGGGATAGATTTTTCTCCAATGTCTCAGAGCTGAGATGAAGTGGTCCCAAGAGAAGTGCTCTGGCTGAACAGCAATCTCTGCCTCCCGCCAATTTTAAAATTTGAATCATTCCTTTGGGGAGGAGGGACTATTCAAGAAAGAAGAAAGACCAAAAAAAGGAACTCTTTTAGGAAAGTAAGAATTTAGAATATAGTTTTCTCAGGTAGCATGTCCCTCCCCCTTCTCACACCATACCAACCTGTCAAAGGCTAAAAAGATCTAAAACAAAAAAGCCACATTCTTCCATTAGACTTCTCCCACCTGCTCTTGCTCTTGGTGTTTTCCACCAATGCCTGTGTAAAGAATGCTATAATTGGAAGTCTCATTCAACTGAAAAGGACTCAGTTATATGCTCTTGGAAGGAGCTGTCTGACGGTCTGAATAAAGGTCATCTTAAATACAGTTTGACAAACCATTCCATAAAAGTCACTTACATATAGGGCAAAGCCTGGGGAGTATAAAGGTGAATCATAGATTAATACAAATGGAAGGAACCACAGAAATCATCTCGTCTAGGAAACTGAGACCTAGAAAGGGGAAGTGACTTTCATAAGCTGACACAGAACATAAATGGCAGAGTCAGCATATGAACCCAGATTTCTTCTCTCCCTGTTTGGTTCTTTCTACTACATGGACCTTACTTTGGAAAAAGGACTGAATCCTTGTTCCCTATAGTTTAGGGAGATGAAAAAGAAGTGAAAAGAAATAAACACAAAATTCAGTTTTTAAAAAAAGCTAAAAACAGCTATCTTAGACCATAAAATCTCCTTGATGAGTATAAGGATATGTATTCCTCTTTGGAGATACTTAATAAATGAGTTTTAATGAAAGATTAATTCTTAGATTACTAATTGTTTTTTCCTCCCAGCAGACTATAGTATAGAGAAGGAAAGGAGGGTATTCTTCAATAGACAGTGTGAATAAGACCTCAGATCAGGACTTCTTTCCAGCCTCAACTAAAATCTAATCTTTAGAAGGTTTTCTCAATTCCTTTACTTCTAATGTCTTTTGTCTGTTCATTATTCCTATTTACTATGTACATTGGAAATTATTTCCTGTTTCCCCAATTTGTTTGTTGTTGTCTCCATTATATTGTGAGCTCCCAGAGGACAGAGACTGTCTTTTGCCCCAATGCTTAGGACAGTGCCTGGCATGTGCTTAATGACTAACTGACCGGGCTGATCTTTGAGTCAACGTGAAATGATCACACTATCAGGTGAAATGGCTATTAACTAACTAAAGAACTTAGACTTTGAGATTCCTGGTGATTTTAACTCATCAGGCTAATACCTGGCATTGGTAGGCTGGTTCTTAAAAAAATAATCTATATTGAATGGTATCCATCCAAGAGTCTTGACTATAAAAATGAAATTATGGAAGTGTTGGCCCAAATATAACCTCTTATTACAAACAGCCAGAGAACTAGAGGCTGGTGCATCTGAATCCTACTCATAAGAACTCCTAAGTATATAGACCAACTTGCCCACTTCCCCATCATACCTGGCAGATTGGTAATATTTATTACAGAGGGGAAGATCATTAAAGATCTATGTAAGCATACCTTACAGGGAGAAAGGTAAGTGGTGTTTGCCTTCCTAATCTCAAGAGCTCTTTAATTGAGTAATACAAGCCGGCCAAGTTGAAACCAGTGAAGATAATTTACTAAGACTTACTAAGAAACCTCTGATAAGATTTGACACTAAGAGCTGTTATGTTGGGTTTTTTTTGGGGGGGGGGTGAAACAAAAGTAACAGGAAACCTGTGGCTAGGAAATGTTTTTTATTGTGGGTAGAAAACTACCTTAAAAGTAGAAAAACAAGTAGGGATAAATGGATTTGTCTCTGGCCATGAAAGTATGAGTATATGAGTAGAGGATTTCTCAGGAATGCTATTTAACATTTTAGTAAATTATTTGGCAAAGGGAGTATTAAGTGAAATCTTCTAGGTTAAAGATGATACTACACATGTCCACATAATGAAATGCCTGGCCAAGCAGGGTATATTTACAGGATGACTTCATAAAGCTGTAGAACTAAGTTGAAAAGGAGATCTTCCCAGACTCAGAACTTCAGAGTTAGTCTATTTTCATTTTTATAGATGAGCAAATTGAGGTTCAGACAGCCTAAGTTAGTAGCAAAAAACATAATTAAAATCTAGGTCTTCCTGATTATCAATCCACTTCCCTTCTGCCTACTCCATCCCCCCCAATACTTCTGGAAGAGTAAAAAAGAATTGTCCTTTTAACCATTATCTGAAAAGTTAGTTCTTTTGGGAACATATCAAGTTTTGGCTGTTTGGAAAGCAGGAAAATTAAGAATTTTCCACACTGTCACTGACAATGGAAACCAAGAGGAATAGATTAGAGTTTAGACATGGATTCCATTGCTGACTATCAGTAACTCTCCTTAGGATATTAGGAAAGTCCCTCAGACTCTGAGGGAGTTTGCTGTTCATGTCAAAATGAAGATGATCATCTCTTGCCTACCTATTTCCCAATGTTATGGTAGGGAATCTAAGGAGGGAATTCAATTAAATCCATTCAGCAAACATTTATGAAGCACTTCCTGTATACACAGCATGATGGTAAATACAGGGGATGAAAGAGAGAAAAAAAACAAGGAAATTAAAATATAAAAAGTAAAATAATGGATTTGCAAGTTTTTTTTTTTTTTTTGAAACAAGTTCTTGGTCTCTCTCCTATCAAGTATCTGTTTTGAAAATAAAAGATAATTCACTCTTCCTCAAGAAGCATTAGCACAAGGCACCAGTGTCAGTCACTTCACCTTTCTGTAATTCAATTTCCTCAACTGTAAAATGTGAAAAACACATTACCTGCTTCATGTGGAAGCAGGTTGTGAGAAAAACACCTTGGAACCCACACATACTGATACACAAATGAGTCCTATTGTGATTTGTTGTGACTTTCTCATTGCAGACCTGCATGGATGGAAGGGCCCTTGCCTAGCTTAAAATAGTGCAGGCTATAATGAACATGGACCCATGGACTTTGACTTCTGCTTCTTGAAAACTGGGTGACATAAATAGTTCAGGAAAGATCTCCAAGGTAAGTTATGGTAAAGGTGGGGCTCCTTGGGACAGGGTTTCTGGCCCATAACTGAGTAGCAGGAGGCTGCAGGTGGGGGGCTGGCATACCTCAGTGATCAGGAAGGAGAGTTGGCTATTGATTCCTTCAAGTCCTGTGTGGTACCTGGGAAGCTGGAATAGGCAAGTGCTCCAGAAAATCATGTTCTCTAAACAGAAAGGAAAAGGGGAATCTTTCCTTTCTCTAGGTCTACTCCTTGATTTCTTTCAAGTCTTGGGCCCAGGGGCCAGTGGTGGGTGTCATGGTTGGGGGGGCAGGGCTCTGGAACCCCCTCTGCAAACTTGCTTTTGTACATCCTCCTGGCACAGTGAATTACTAGGGGCTGCCTAGGCTCTTCCTTGAGGACTGTAGACAATACAGCTGATTGTAACTTGGGAGACTGAAAAATATCTTGGATATAGCTATTAAAAACATTCTTTGTACTTTTCTCAAAAGCCAGACAAAATCCCATTTTTAAAATCTACCTACTTGAGATGTCTTTTTTTTTCAACTTTTTTTCCTTTAAAAAAAAAAAGAATGATTGCTGCCAAGAAAACAGAATATTAGTTCTTCCAGTCCACAGGAGTCTGAGTGGACAGCTTGTCCTTCTTTGGAACTGAAATTCAAGTCTCTTCAGTCCCAGATCCCCAGAGCAGAGTTTGGGAAAGTCTGGTAACAATGGGAGGCTTCTTACTCACTCCTGGCTTTCTCTCCTGTGATCATTAGAACGCCCTCCAACTGTCCTTTTCTGCTTATTTCTAAAAAAACCTCACAGTGAGAATTCCCCTGAAACTGGACGAGTTACCTTCCACTTTCTGTGTCTAACGTTCTGTCAGGCTCCAGGAGACCGACAATTAACACAGAACAGCTGAGGCTAATTCTTTCTTCCAGCGAAAATGACTTGGTGACTTGAAGAGAGAATCTGAGGAGGGAGGGGGAACACGGGGAGGAGTAAAGTGGTAAGAGTGGACTTAGTGTCTCCTAATGAACTCCCAGCACTTCAGGTTCTTATTTAGAATAGAATCCTGTGGCTGAGATCTGCTGTCACCATAATCCTTCACCATAAGATAGGCTGCCATGGAGTGCATGCTTTCAATTTAATGGGGAAAGCAATAAAAAAGAAGTGGTAACTCAAACAGAAAGCTAACAATTTATAACTCCCCAGGACCCGCTAACGCCGAGACTTTGGCCAAAGCCAAGAAAGAACGAGAGGCTGTCTCTGTGTTGGCCGGAGACGAGAGAAACAGGAAGCACAGGAAACTTGGGCCAGCCGGCGCGCCGGCTCATCTGCTGGACTTGTGCCCCTTCCCTGGAAGGGTAACTGAGCCAAGCTCAGAAGCCTGACACGCCGGCTTGACAATGAATGAACGCGCGACTGCGGCCATCAGCTTCTCCCTTCCCATCCCTGCTGGTCCGTTCCGCACCTACCTGCAATTCCTTGTAGCAGCCCACAGACATTAAAAATACTTTTCTTCATGATGCTCTGCACACACATGGTGAAGACCGATACGAACGCCACCGTACAGAGGATAAAGATCCCAACGGCCAGAAAGATAGCGGTGGCTTGCCAGAAGCCGCTGGCGATCTCGCCGAAGTTCTCGGCGTAGGGACCGCAGAGGGTGTCCCGCTTGGAGTGGTGCACGTGGGAGATGCGGGTGCAGCGAGTGTAGATGCCCAAGCTGGGGTGGTAAGGCTGCTGGAAGCCCCCGGTCCTGTTGTCCACGTCCGCGTGGCTGGAGGGCTTGGCAGTGCCAATGAGCCAGTCCGCACTCAGGAAAGCGATGAGCTCCGCGAAAGCCACCACGATGCTCAAGAGAGTCCACAGCATGGAGCGGCAGGTGACGATGACATGACACATTTTGAGGTCCGAGGCGGCGGACAGCCAGCGATCCAAAGGGGGAAGAGGCAGCCCTCCCGCAGCCAGCCCCAGCTACAAGAATGAAGGCAACCCGGAGGAGATCGGGGCTCCTTTCCAAGCAGCTTTGCAGTCACAGAGGTCCAAGCCGTCCTGGGAAGAAGTTGGGCGATTCAGTCATTGACTTCCAGCATGCTCAGCCCCTCCTCTCTCTCCCCTCCCCTGACAGCTCCGGCCGCTCTGTTAACATTCATCCTGGCACATGGTGACGGGCGGTTATTCTTCTGGGGGGGAGGGCCCAAGCACTGCCTCCGGCTTTGACATCACACACCTATGGAGAGAAAGGAGGAGGGAGGGTTTAACAGGGAGCACTCCCTGCTCCCGCCCCACCCCGCCCTGCCAAACTTTTCCTCTTGCCCAACCAGCTCTGAAAATCAGCATGTGAGAACTTAAAGCAGAGGCTCGTCCAGTGCACAGGGCAGGGAAGTAAATTCCCAGGCTGGATAGTCAGCTGGGGACTCCTCTCCCCTCCCCTCCCAGCCCAGGGAGCAGCTGCCAGAGCTCACCAAAGGTACTTCTGCACTAATGACAAGGCACACGGAGTCACCAGCTAGAGACCGTGCGGCTAGTCCAAGTCGCACAGGTAGTAAACATCCAAGGGCTGCTGGAGGGGGAATCGAGCCCCTTCTCTCTGACTTCAAGGCAGAGAGTACCAAGCTGCATGAAATCTTCCCTTCTCGCAGCAAGCCCAGTGCACGCTTCCCTCACTTTCAGGAGCACATTTGCTGCAAGTTAGTTTCTAAGTGCAGTCTGAAGAGTGGGGAGTCTCAGCAGGTCGTGTGACCTGAGAGAGAGAGAGCCTCTCTCTCTTTTTGGGTGCCTCCCTAAAATCCAGAGGGCCTCCTCCATTTAACTGAGCATGATTGTGAACCTATCCCCCACTGCCGGTGAGCCAACATTCCATATAAGAAAAATAAAGTCCTAAGAGCAACGGCTCTAGGGCACTGAAATTTCTATGAGCATGGCTTAGAGGGAAAAGTTTCAAAGAACTTCTGCATTTAACAGCCCTTTCCTTCCTCTTTCCCCATTTAAAGGCAATTAGATGAATAAAACACTGAACCTGGAGTCAGGGGAAGATTTATGATCTCAGCTCTTCCTAGACACTGGGCAAATTATACAACCTGTTTACCTCAGTTTCCCCATCTGTAAAATGACCATAATAAGTACCTCCCTCTCAGGGTTGTTGTGAAGATAAAAGGAGATGCCTCGCAAACCTTAAAATGTTATTGTTATTTTTATTATTTGCAAAAATCTTTGTAGACAGATTTGGCTCCAAAAAAAGGTTCCAGCCTGGCAAAGCTTTAATATTCACTCTGCTGAAAGCAAGCAGAGACTGTTGCTGAGGTCAACCATAAGAAGCAGCATCTAATTAGCCAATTTTAATACTTTGGAAATAGAATCACTAGGAATAAGCAGGTTACTCAGATACTGAGATGGGAAAGGGAAATCAGAAAGTACAATTTGCTATGTTTGAGACTGAGTGTGAAAGGGAACAAACTATTCCATGAAGATGGACTGCATAATAGGAATAGGCTCGCTGCTGATTATTTAGTATTTATCATAGCACGCCCACAGTGTGTTTTAGCCAAAAAATTAAGTCACACTGACTCACAGGTCTTATAAGAGCTAATGACTCATCCAGCTTTAGGAAACGATTTGAAATAGAGGCATCCCTTTCTAAGGACCATTAATTAAAGATTGCTATCATGGAGTCAACTTGTTGACAACAGAAACTTGTTTAAGGACAGAAGCAGAATGAAAGTCTTGAATTGTTCCAATTCATTGCCATGTGCAAATGGCCATTCCTCTGCTCAGAGGGCTTAGTTCACCACAGGTCGAGGGCTAAAAACTCCCATTGTTTCTATTTCACAGAGAACTTATTCTCTGACACCCTCCCTCCCCCCAAAATAGCCTCATTTCAAGAGGACTTTACTCTAACAACCCAAGCCTCCAATAGAGGTGACCTAGCGCTAAACAAGTACCAAGGACTCTGATTTTCATGCCCATTCTTTTCCTTAGTTGGGTTAGCAGCCCTTCTGCCTCCCAGGGTCAAGATAAATTGAGGATCTTGCATCTGACCTATCAACACAAGGACCTATTCTGAAGGATCAGAGCTTATCAACTGAGGTCATGTCAGCTCCATGGGAACCACAGAGAAACCCTAAGTATGTACAGGGTCCTTGCTGTGGGGGAGGCAAGCAGGGAAGAATAAATGCATCAGAATATCTGAGCTGAAAAAATGCTATTGTAAGCAGCCCAACAAACAACCCAATAAGAATCAATTAAATGCTTGTCACTAGTTATAAAAGAGGAGTCTTAGAATATCAGACCTGGAAATGACCTCAAAGATCAACTGGTTCATTCTGTTTGTTTTTTAAAATTGGTTCCAACCCCTCATTTTATATAGCAGCTTGGTATAATGAGTAGTGTAGACTATTTGGACTCAGGTTTGAATTCTGCTTCATATTAATAGCACTGGGCCCCCAAGCAGGTCATTCAATTGATTTTGTTCCAATAAAATTGGGTTAATCATAATAACTTAACAGGGTTACTGTGAATATCCATCAAACCTATGTACGCAAAGTACTTTGCAAAGTTTAAAATATTGTATGTATGTTGGTTGTTAGTATTATACTTTTCCTCTACTAATTCTTTCCTATTGATCCTGTATTTAGTTTGCTTTGTATATATTTATTTGCATGCTGTCTCCCCTGTTAGGCTGCAAGTTCCTTGAGGTCAGAGACTTTTGTATCCCCAGCACTTAGTACATTGTCTGGCACATAGTAGGTGTTTAATAAATGGTTACTGAATTGAACAGAATTGAATTATCATTGTTGTCAATATTACTATAGAGTGGCAAAATAAGGCTTAGATAAAGAATTGACGCCAAAAGGACATATGATCTTATCCTTTAAGATTTGGAGCTGGAAGGGACAATAGAAACCATTTTGTTCAACCTCTTTATTTTACAGATGAGTAAACTGAGGCCCAGAGAAATTAGGTGATTTGCCAAAAGTCACAGAGATAATAAGTGACAGTATGGGAGATCTAAGATTAAAAGCTAGTCTCCTCAATGATAGTCCATGGCCTTAAAAAAAATAAATCTATTCAACTAGCAATCATTTATTTTCTTTCCCTTTTGACTTCTTCCACCTGAGTAGGGGTGAATGGGTGGGAATATTGTCAAGGAAAACAATTCTCATATCAATCACAGCCCAAAACGCACGTCTCCTACTAATACCCTTTCTACTATGACAAGTCTTGAGTTTAATATCCCCCTTTCCAGCCTGCATGCCCCTTGTAGATCTCCATGCTGCAATTCATGGTATACTCTTTTTCCAAGAAATGGGAGTACTCCCCAAATTCCATCCCATTCATAGCTGCATGGGAGTGTGCTGGGCATTATGCAAAAGAGATCAAACATTCCATGGGTTCTTAACCTGGAGTATATAGACACTCACCCATCCCAGGAGTCCTTATGGGGAAAATCACATTTTTAGTTTCACTAATCTATAATAAATTTAAAATTTCCTTCAATTATTTAAAATATTATTTTAAGAAAGGGACTATTGATCTGCCAAAGAGAGAGGAAGAAGGAGGGGGTAAACATTTATGTAATGTCTACCACGTGCCAGATACTCTATTAAGTACTATTTACAAATATTATCTCACTTGATCCTTATAACATCCCTGGGAGAGGTAAATACTATTATTATTCCCATTTTGTAGTTAAGAAAACTGAGACAAACAGAAGTTAAGTGATTTGCCCAGACTCACACAGCTATTAAGTATCAGAAAATAAATATGAATTCGGGTTTTCCTGATTCTAGGCTCAATACTCTTAACTCCTGTGCCAACAACTGCCTCCAGTGCCCCCCTCAAAAGTCTGTGACATATATGAAAAGTTAAGGACCCCTGCCTTACGCATTTTTTTTTAGCTCAAATGGATGACCTTAGCACAAAGAACAGATGGGCAACAGAGAACTAGTGACAACAAAAGGATAGAAATTAATTGAAAAACAAAAGCTATTTGAGAACAGAGTAAGATGCTGTCTGATATGGTGTAAGAAATGGTATTGGGGTGATGAGGCTGTCTCCACTTGGCTTTTCTCCTGAAACTGAATGCAAGGGGTGGTGGTGGAGGAATTTATTACATTTTAAATCACCACTACAGTGCATGGAGCATTCTTATTCTCTGTAATTTCTCCTCCCTTCCAAAAAGGCACATAAAAAAGCTATCATTTTCAAATATTAATATTTGGATTACCATTTGTCATCATTTCTGAATGATCCTGCTAAGGTAACATAGTAGGCCTGAAGGAATTAATTAGTGGCTCAAAATCATGAAGGTAAAAGGAGATAGGGATGGGGAAGGCATTGATAGGCTAAAAAAAAAAATGCAAGGCACTTATTCAGTTTTCCAATGAAGATAAAACCAACTTAAGTTCTCTGTCCAGACTATCTCTAAGCTATCTCCTGGGATCTGATTCCTGAGTCTTTTCTCTAGATCTGAAAAGTGATCTCTCCATGCAAATCATTTAATCTCTTACTTTTTTAATTTCTTCATCTATAAAATGGGAATAATAATAATGGCATGTAATTCCCAAGGTTGTTGTGAGGCTGAAATATTTGTAAAGTACTCTGTAAGCCTTAAACTACTATATAAATGTTAGCTATGATGGATCACAGTGATAATTTGATGATTCCCTTTTCATGACTTTTGAACTCTACTGATTCAACTGGGGCTTGTGTTCTAATATCAGACTAAAGTAGATCCTGATGAGAAAACTTCTTTCCAAAAGATAGGAATGCAAATGAGTTGCAACATCTGAGTAGAAAGTATGAGGAAATCTTGGCAGGAAGGGTATTGTGGGGAAGAGATTACATTCATACTTAGTGATGCTGGCCATTGCCACCAATTTCCTCATCAGTAAAAAAAAAAGGGGGGGGGATGATTAGATATGTAATAAATACCCCCTTCTCTCTGAGCTGGGACAAGGAAAGCTCCTTGGCAACCTTCAAGTACGCCAGTCACATAAATTACTAATATTTATTGCAAAAGGATTGGCTCCAAATCCAACACAAGAGAAAAAAATAAAATGCCCAAAGTTTCTAAAGTTTGGAAGGAAATGATTCCTTGTTTTCTTTCTTTCCTTTTCTTTTTTTTTTTTTGGTTTTGCTTTTTTCTCAATAGTGTTTTATTTTCCCAAACAAACATACAGATAGTTTTGAACATTCATTTTTATAAGATTTTGTTTCCCAAATTTTTCTCCCTCCCTCTTTTATCTCATTCTTCCACCAGACAGCAAGTAAACTGATATAAATTAAACATGTGCAATTCTTTTAAACATATTTCCATATTTGTCATGTTGTCTTTCTTTTCTTTTCTTTTCTTTTTTTTTTTTTTTGGCTAAATAACTCATGCATACTCAATGCTAGATTTCCATCCATTTGGATGGGCCTGAGTAAGGATTTTTCACCTTTCCCTCTTTGGAAAGTCGAGAGCCAAGGTTCTGGTGGCCCTGGCAATCGTGTGCGCTCACAGCCACAGCAGCAGCCTCTAGTTCCTATAATCTTGGATACAAGGAAATCCAACCAGACCTAACTGAAACTGGATTCCAAGAAGTGCATGAATGCAGGCAGGTGAGAAGAATCTGAAAACCTGCCGACAGTTTTCTGCAGCAGTTCTGTCTTCCATAAAATGTGCTGTATTGGGCCGGTGAACATATGAAGGGGAAGAGGATACTTGCTGAGACAACATATGCATCAAAGGGGAAATAAATACTCCCTCATTAACCACAATGAGTGAAAACTGGTAGAGGAGGAACCTCTTAACACAGACATCTTCAGCTATTAACTGTAATTCCTAGTTACCAAAGCAGTTCGTCTAATAAAGCTAAATATGCATTTCTGCTTCCCTTAAAAGCTTCCTTGAATTCTTCATGGGTAACTAAATAAATATTTTTCCCTCAGAACACCTGACAGTACTTCTGACACTATCTGGAGGAAAATGACTAATTGGAAATATACTGTTTCTCTTTTCTTCTATCCCCTTTTATACATATCAATACCACTTCTTCCATGAGGCTTTCCAGGTCCTCCCTGTTCTTAGGACTCCCCAGTTTTTTTGGTAATGGGATATACATATTCAATTCTCCTTCCTTTTCCCCCTTGCCCAACCTCCACCAATAGAGTGTAACTTTTAGCTTTGTATCACTAACATCCACTTTGAGCATACTTTGCTATTGTTCAGTCATTTCACTCGGGTCCAATCTTCATGGTGCCATTTGGGTTTTCTTGGCAAAGATGTTGGAATGGTTTGCTGTTTTTTACATGTCTTCAGAGTATAACTTGAGAGAGACAGTAGTGTGATGGACAGATAGGAAGTGGGCTTTATTCTCAGTGAAACCAGGGTTTGAATCACATCACATTTCTGATACATAAAGGCTGTGTGATCTTGGGCAAGTCACTCTTCCTCCCCCTTGTTCCCCTACTCCTTAACTCCCATAAACTGCTTGCTAAGAAAAAGAATACCACAGCAGCTGCTGATCTGCATTGACTGAGAGAGTGCCTTACCAGGGACCTCCTTATATGGATGAAATCCCCCTCCCCAAAAAAAGCCCACCAAAAAAATAAAAATTAAATTTTAATTAAACTAAACTAAAAACAAAAACATTATCAAAAATCTTATAAACAATGCAATGCTACTATAAAGCTGATTTTCATGTTTGGTTTACAAAAATCAGTCCCATTAACTCATTCATTCAATATCTATTAATTGCCTACAATGTGTCAGGCAGGCCCAGGGATAAAAAAGACAAAACTAGCTGCTTGGTACATTACAGTACAGTAAAACAGGTGGAGTGATAAATAAATAGAACACATGTGTAAAGCAAATATAGAGTAATATGGGAAAAAGGCCCCACCAAAACGGGGAGATCAGATAGGGGTTCACTTAAGAGGCAGCACCTGCCAAGCCTGGAAGGAAGTCAGATTCTAAGAGGTAGAATTGAGGACCATATTTCACAGGCAGGGTGATACTAACTTAAATATACTGTGTTGTTTTTGGTGTTGTTCAGTTTCAGTTGTGTCCAGTCCTTTTTGACCCCATCTGGGGTTTTCTTGGCAAGGGAATCATCCTTATAAGGATGATTACTGAACTCACAGGAACTAATGAAATCCACTGAAAAGACACAGAGAAAGAGAGAAGAAGGCCTGAGAAGATGCCTTGGATATGCCCATATACACAAGACAGGACAAGAATGATAATCCACAAAAACA
Organism: Myrmecobius fasciatus; assembly: GCA_023553655.1. Classification (NCBI taxonomy): domain Eukaryota; kingdom Metazoa; phylum Chordata; class Mammalia; order Dasyuromorphia; family Myrmecobiidae; genus Myrmecobius; species Myrmecobius fasciatus. Next base: position 293,745 of record JAJPUD010002128.1, on the reverse strand, counting down.
ACTGAGAACTGACTGGGTAAGAGGAGAACAGGGAAAAACAGAAATCCAAAGAGAAAGAAGGGAAGATCAACAGGGATCACAGAAGATGAAGACAGAAAAAGTCATATGATTCGGTAACTGTTCATAGGTCACTGTGATAAGAACAGTTTCAGTTACATGATAAAATCAAACTGTAAAGGGTGGATTAGTGGGTGGAAAAAAAGGAAGCAGAGGAAACTAATACAGATAGATTTTTCTATGAATTTGCCTTTGTTGGATGGTAGGAAAAAGTAAAAGTTAAGGATGGAAGAAGACCTAAACTAGTTGGTTTTATTGTTGTTCAGTCATGTTTAACTTTGGAGTGACTGCCCATTTCTCAGATGAGAAAATTGAGTGCCTTGCCCATCTTCCTACAGTTAGTAAGTGTCTGAGGCCAGATTTGAACTCAGGAATATAAGCTTTTCTGACTCCGGAGCGGGTACTCTATCCACTGCACCACCTAGCTACTACCTTCAAGGCAGCAAGGATCTGATTGAAAAGGAAAAGAATGATTCCTTAAGGAAGGAGCTGAGAAGAAAGAATGATTAAGGAGGGAACCTCCTGGAGGAGATGGGCAGAAATGGGATTAAGGATTCGAGGAAAGGAGTAGAAGGGGCAGCCAAGTAGTACAATAGAGCAGAGGGTCTGGAGTCAGGGAGATCTGAGTTCAAGTTCAGCCTCAGATGCTTACTAGACAAGACACTTAACTGTGCCTCAGTTTCCTCATTTGTCAAATAAGCTGAAAAAGGAAGTGGCAAAGCATTCCGGTCTCTTGAAACCCCAAAACAGAGCCATGAAGAGTTGAAAATGACTGAAAAACAACTTATTAGTAGTCACAAAGACACTGGACTTGGCAAAGAGATGATAGATGCCATGAGAGCACTGCATTTGGAGTCAGTGGGTCTAAATTCATATTCTTACTCAGCTACTTATTGCCTATGTAATCTTGGACAAGTCGTTAAAATTCAATTTCCTCATTAGTAAAAATAAATGGGTTGAATTTTAATTCTCCAATAATGTTTCTATCTCATAATTCCATGATTTTGTGAGTGTTCTGTGTGGAGCCCAATGCTGAAAAGGAAATATGGAAACTCTTAGCAGAACTAAATCAGCCATTTGTACTGTAGATCAATAGGAAACATATGTTAAAATGGCTATTTGGGTTTCATTTTGAGGGTATAAATGATAACACCAAAACAGAACCATACTTTCAGGAACACAGGAACAAAGTTCATATTTATTCAGAAGGGAGGTGTTTCGACGATAATACATTTGTCTTTATTTTAGATTATGAAATGGTCTCACAAGCATTAGTCATTTCATTTGATTCTCACAACAACTCTGTATAAAATGGAGGACAAGTATTATCCTTCTTATTTTTCAGATGATGAAAATGAAACTCACAGGGGTTAAATGACTGACCAAATTGTAGGAGGCCTTAAACATCAGGATAAAGTGTTTGTCTTTTAAGTTATGGACAATTGTGAGACACCAGAGGGAAGCCTGGAAATAACAAAGCTTATTTTGGAAACTGAAGAACGGATCAGAGAAAGTGTAGAATAGATAGACATATAGTTATACAGAGATATAATACACAGAGATAGATATAATAGATATAGAGAGTCCAGTTAGGATATTAGTATGATAATCTGGGTCAGAAGTAATGTGGGTGGTGGCAGCCTAAGTATAGAGGAAGGAACAGATGAGGGGTCTAATCAACAGTTCTTGACAACTGCCTGGATGTCAAGGGAGGGAACTAGAAGAAAGAATAAAAAAAACAACTAATAAGTGTCTAAGGCTAGATTTGAACTCATGAAGATGAATGCTTGACCCCAAGTCCAGTGCTCTCTCTACCTAGCTGCCCCTGAAATCACCAGAAGAAAAATGAAGTCCCCAAAACAGAGCCTTGAGGGGGTATTTATGCTTAAGAGAAAGAGGGAGATGAATTTGAGAAGTAGGAATAAGACCCAAAGGAGGAGAACCAGGAAAAAGTAGGACCACAAAAGCCAAGAAAGGAAAGTATCCAAGAAGAAGGGGAGCTGAGTGTCCAATGCTGCAGAAAGGTCGGGGAGTGAAGAAAGACCCTTGGATTTGGTAGTTAAGATCATGCCAGACTTTTGGGAGAGCAAGAAAGCAGAGATACAGAGATAGACAATCTTTTGGCAACTATTGAATAACAGTTTAAGGAGGTTGAAAAATCAAGGAAAAGTTTTATAATAATAAGAAAAACAAATTATTATTGGATATGGGAAATCTGACCGTGTTCACAGGCAAAAAGAAAGTGACTAATAGAGAAAGCATTTTCTTTCATTATTTTAATGTGGGTACTGAGAGTCTAGGCTAACCTCTCAGTTTGTAGAACAAAAAAAGGGGATGCTCCATTCTCATCCAACTTAAGTCTTGAATTGCCTCAAGTGATAAGATCTGAGAGAACCAGTCTATAAGTGATGGGATGAAAGAGCAGATTTTTGAGGAGGGGTATTCTTCCACAAAGTCTCTGGAAGAATCTTCATTACCTTGCTGAAACCCTTCTTAGCTAAAGATAAGTTTCCCCTGCTTAAAATCATTTATTTCGGAAAGTGTAATATAAGCTAAAACAACCTTTCAGGATGCAGATATTTCTTCATTAAGGTGGCACATTTTGATTAGGTGATCTAACACATTTATTAGTCATCTATTTTATGCAGCATGCTATGTTACAAAACTAAGAGATGGTTTCCCCCCCCCCCCATCAAGTTTACACTTTGGTATTGTTGTTGAATCATTTTATCAATTATCACTTTATTAATTTGTGTACAACTTTCTATGACCCCTCTTTGGAGTTTTCTTGACATTGGTTTACCATTGCCTTCTCCAGTCCATTTTCCAGATGAGGAAATTGAGGCAGAGAGGGTTAAGTGACTTCTTCAGGTCACACAGCTAGTCTGTCTGAAACCAGATTTGAACTCAGGTCCTCCTGATTTCAGGTCTGACAATGTGACCCCTACAGCACAGTAGGAAGACTAACTTCATACACATTAATATTAAAATGTGTGTAGATAGACAGACAGACAGGCAGGCAGGCAGATAGACAGACAGACAGATAGGTAGGTAGATAGACAGACAGACAGATAGATGGTTGTTTGCGTTTTGTTTTCCCCATTAGAATGCTGGCTCCCTGAAGGCAGGATCTGTTTTGGCCTTCCTGTGTAGGGACATGGTAGATGCTTGTTGACTTGACTTGTGGACTCTGAGATAAGGTAAGGAAGAGATAGCTTGAAATTGGCTTCAATGGAAAAGGTAATATCTGAACAAGGCTTTGAAAGCTATAGGAATATATCAGTTGAGATGGGAAAGGGGCAGGCATTCTGGGGACAAGGAAATAAAGTGAGCAATGGAATGAAGATGAGAAAGGTTGGAAATAAATTTGTGAGATAAGCTTGGAAAAAATTACAGATGACCTTTCATACCAAGTCTTAGACCTTGGCAGATACTTGTAGGTAGAGGAATATAGCAGACATAGGTCCAGGCACAGAGAGCTGATATTCTTTCTTTTCCCCCCAAGCCAACAGGATACACTGATGCTACACATTGAATGGCAAACATTTTACCTTCTCTAAACAAAGTTGTGCTTCAGGTCTTTAGTTAATCTAAAGCTACAAATCTTAATCTGTCACAGTTGGAAGTTTGTATCAGTTCCTAAATCTATTCTATATGACATTATCATAAATAAACAGGAGGCTTCAAATATACAAGGTGCAATTTGGCAGAAAGAGCAATGGTTTCAGATTTGGACAACTTGGCCCTAACGTTGCCTCTGGCACTAATTAATTGGCAGGGTGACCTTGGGAATCTCCAGGATTCAGCTCTCTCCTCTGCAAAATGAGGGGGTTAGGCTAGATTCTTTTGAAGGTTTGTCCTTTTCAGTCCTCAAATTCAATGAAGCTAAGTTCTTCACTGTAGAATAGTAAAGAAGGTTTAAAAGGATCTTGTTTACTGTTATTGAACCTAATAGAAGCTCTGTTCCTATATGAGGAGAGTTAAAAACAATGAAGGCAGCAGAGAGGGAAAGGTTGAAAATAAAAACCCTATAAAGCAACCTCTTCCACCAGCACATTCAGGTCTCTACAGATTCCTTTCTTATGAGTTCACAAATCTGAGATATCAGGGGCTTTGACCAAACTGCCTCCTGTTCTGTTAAGTCAACTCTGGGAATAAATAACCTTTAGAGAAGAGGTTTCTGGCTTAGTTAAGTGAACAGCTGAACAGAAACTCCCAGAGGCTGATGGAATACCCACTTTTCACAATGAAAGCAACTGCAAACATAAGAAAGACCCTATTTGATCTCAGCTCTTGCTTTACCCTTTCTCTTTCTGTAGCTGGCAAAAAGAGAACCAACTCTTAGTCACAAGACATTTGTTTTAAAGGGACATATTCTTTTCTCACAGTTTGAGAATCCCCAGAAGAAGGGAAATGGAGAAGGCTGCTTATTTTGATTATGAACAGCTCACACAGAAAAAAAAGGAACCATAAATATATTTCCAGGCCCCACAACCAACCAGAATAAAGAAGATATCCTTGTTCTACCCTTTGATCTCTGAGCATTGGGAACTTACAAATCAAAGGTGGGGCAAAAGATAAAATTCATACAAATAGGTAATAATACAAAACAGAATGCATTAAGGACAACTGAGACACATGGAAGTCCTATAAGAAAAGAGAGACCACCCCACTCATAAAAACAGCCACTTTTACAACTCTGTGTGAGGCTCTCACCCCCATATGGCACTAAATGCAAAGAAGGAAGCAGTCATATACTTCCTGTTTCCCCTCAAATCACAACATCCTCAAGAAAGAAACATGAAGGCAATGATGAAGGATGTACTTAGCCATTGAAAGAAGGAAAATACAAATATACCCCTTTCATTCCAGTGATTCGGGAAATTCTAACTTCAAAGATAGCCCAAACACCTTTGTAAAAGTGCCCGAGGAGGAACAAAATTGAACTCTATGACTTTATCAAGTTATTCTTGACCAATGACTTTGCTAGGAAGAAGCACCTCCTTGGTATTCATTGTGGGTCTTAAGGCCAATGAACAACAGATTAAGCAGTTAGTCAAGAAGCTTTTTAACATTTTGATGTCTATTCAAGGTCAACATACTGATGGAATCTGTTAGAAAGAAGATCTACATCTGACTTGTCTCAGACTATGATGCTTTGAATGGTGACAATAAAACTGGAATCATTTGAACTACCTCCAGCTGGACAGCTCCATATACAGCAAGATTTTCCAGGGTAATGTGTTAAACAAGCAAACAAACAAAAAACAACAGTGATAAGGGAAATGCCTACATTAATATAACCCAAAAGAAAAATAAAACAAAATTGAACCCTATGGGTTCCAGAGAGGAAATAAGGAAATGCTCTTTTCTTTCCTGTAAAGTGTAGCAAACTATTAGATAAGAAAAATGTGTTGTTTCGTTAAATTTTTTCTTCTTTGTTATCAGGGAAGGTTGCTTGTGTAGGGGAGAGGGAGAAATGTATTTAAATATCACTGTGATACAGAAAAAGGGGTATCAATATTTTTAAGGTATAGGAAAAATAGTTGTCCTTTAGTTATGTGGTCAATTTGAAATGATTCTCGTATCTCAAGCTTTTTTGCAATATGCTTGGTGTTATCTACATGTTCAACAACCATGGATTTTTAGCAAATTTTAAAAATAGTAAGGACATAAGACTTACTCATGGTATAGAGGTAACTTTTGAAAACCAGCTTTTTTGGGGGGAAAATCTGGCTTTTGAAAATCAGTAGAATACACATTTCTGATAGGTCCTACCAAGTGAAAAGGGCTTGGTTTAAATACAGGTCTAGCCTCATTTGAGGAACACTTTAGTTATGGTGTGAGAGGTTCATCACCATATTGAGCTTTAGGATGAAGAAAAACAGTTCTCTGAGTTAGCTAACAAATGTATCTTGGAATAATAAATTGAAATAAAGAAATCTACCCCAAGATGGTTAAAAAGACAAAGACAAAGACAATGGATATATTTTCTACCCTAACTTTATAGCATCTCCTATCTAGATCAGAAGCAGGGTTAGAGGGACAGGGAAGGAGTGACTCATGTGTCATGTAGCCAAAAGATGCAAAGCAACTGAATTACTGGTGATAGGAATGACATTAAAACAAGTCTCTTCTGCTCCTTGAAAAATGACTCAGGGGACTGATGACTGACTGGGGCTGTTACAGGGAAACATGTAGCACCCACATTACTGAGTTACCCAAACTTCCATGAATAGCCAGGAAAGGTAAATTTTAACTTAAGTTCCTTATTAAAGGGTAAGGGTAGGTAGGTTTGAAACCATTCTATCCTATTTTGGCTTGATATCTTAACTAGGTGAGAAAAAACATGTCTCAATTAATCCATAAAAAGACCTTAGACTAAGTGTGAAGTCTTTGAAGAAGTGCAATGATGCTGTACAAAAGGTTTGTTCAATTGGTAGTGGAATTTCCTTACACCCTCTTGGGGTCCTATTAAAAAAAACAACAACACTGAGTTAGCTAGAATAGGGAGGCTTTTCCAGAAATTAGAATAGGTGCTTTTCTAGTACATTGTTGGGGAAGAATCATCTGGGGGTGGAAGGGAGAAGGAAATGTCTTAGCTTTTGTCAGGAAGGCCTTTCAGCTTAGAAAGGGTCTAGCACAGGGATCTTGTGACTCTTTTTTACCAGGGAAATTTTTACATGATCCTAGATATAGAGGTATATAAAATAAGTATAGAAGTCAAACATTTACTAATAATAATTCATAATTTTGTGACCTCACATCCAGTCACAAGATCTCATATGGGGTTGTGACCCACAATTTAAGAAGCTGGGGTCTAGAGGATGTTGGATTTCTTATTTTCTCATCAGTATTTCAGTTTAGGTAGTAACAGTGTCTTCATTACTGGAAACCAAGGAACTCATGGCTATCAAGAACCAGAAAAGAGAGTATACTTTGCCTAAAAGGAAATTTTTGAATATATATATATATTGCTGAGGCAATTGAGGTTAAGTGACTTGCCCAAGGTCACACAGCTAGGGAATGTTAAGTGTCTGAGACCAGATTTGAACTCAGGTCCTCCTGACTTCAGGGCTGGTGCTTTATCCACTTTGACACCTAGCTGCCCCATGCTATATATTCTTTTTTTTTTTTTTTTTTGCTAAGGCAATTGCGGTTAAGTGACTTGCCCAGGGTCACAAAGCTAGGAAGTATCTGAGACCAGATTTGAACTCAGGTCCTCCTGACTTCAGGGCTGGTGCTCTAACCACTGTGCCACCTAGCTGCCCCCATGCTATATATTCTTAAAAGAGAATATATCACAGATTTTTGGGAGACTGTTTTAGACCCATTGTTCTATTATACATTAATAAATATCCCTTTTTAAATACTGCTCAGGGCTCACTGACTGATTATCAACTCATAATCATCAGAAGGGGGAACCCACTGGTGGAGCTTCAAGCTAAAAGGCATCAGGGATAGCCCTACGATCCTGAGATAAATATCTAGCTCTAAGAATCTATCTCATCTATGAGAGTGGGAATTGGGATGAAGATTCTCAGAATTTATTTGAGCTAAAAACAAATACTTCAAGCACTATCTTTTGGCACTTGAGTCAATTCTAATTGCACTGTATAGCAATAGGATACATAGGTACAGATAGTTACATATTAAAGATTCTTAGGGAAATAATACAATATAATCTCCCTTACTAAGCCATCAATGGAAAACCGAGCCATGGTTCTACAATGCCATTTTATATCACTTTCTTTTAACTCTTACATTTTAAATCAGTGGATTAAGGCTTGTTTCTGATTCAGATTACAAATTCTGACTTAAAATACTGCTCACTATATTGAGTGATAGAATTAAACCCTTTTGAAATATTTAGTATGCAAAACCCACGGCAAGTATAGTTGGACTTTGTTGAAATGTTGAAACCTACCCGAGTAACAACAAATTTCACATTTTCTTTTTGTTCCATTAACACTATGGCTTATTTTCAAAATATTTCTATTAATAAAGAAATAGCTCAGGGCCTTGGGGTTTTAAACTACTTACAAAGGAATGTGTCCACATCATTATTTATGGCTGGAGACCTAACTCTAAGGAGAATTCCAAGGTCCATCCTTGGGTTTTACATTTCCCTCCAGTTATATATCCTGAAAGAATGCAAATTGAACATAGATGCAAAAATAATAAAATACTAACATTATGAACTGGAATATATCAGGTGGATGGATATACAGAAAACTGACCCATTTTAACAAGGAATCATTGCAGGGCAACACATTTTAAAAGTCGGGAAAATCTAGGCAATTTGATAGAGGCTCTTTTTTTGTATCATAGGGTCATACTATCATGGATTCAGAACTTGAATGGAACTAGTAAGTCCCATCCTCTCATTTTATTGATGATAATGCTGAAGCATAGCAAGGTCTTAGGTCACACAGCAATTAAATTATCTGAGGCAGAATTTTAATCCAAGTTTTCCTAATTCCACGTTCAGTGCTCTAGCTCTATTCATATTATCCATTCTTGCTCCACCATGTACTACATACTTCAACAACTTAACAGGTAGGAATAAAATTGGCCTGATTTAAAAAAAAACAAAAAAAACAACTTATGATTTCAGTAGTATAGGGAGTTCCCAGTAAGGACTTTCTTTCCCAATGTCCCTCAGCACTTTTTCTTTAATTTTGTTTTCTCAGAGAGTGACCTAGGTGCATTGAGAAGTTAAGTAACTTGCCCGAGATCACATAATCAGGATGTCAAGAGTGAGGACTTGAACCCAAGTCTTCCTCATTCCAAGATCATCTCTTTTTCAACTGAATCAAGCTGCTTTTCTAAGGTAATCCATCCACATTTTTAGTCTTTCCCAATTAGGCCTCCAAATTCTAAAATAAAAATAGGTTTTCATTTTTCTTTATTAATTAGAGGAATTTCTCAGGACCATGATGAAATATATTCCAGAGTATATTCAATTCCAAACTGCACTCAGCTTTCTATAAGGGGAAAGGAACTGGA
>JAJPUD010002128.1:263430-284669 GCA_023553655.1 Myrmecobius fasciatus | reverse complement strand
ACTTTAGTCTCCAGATTCAGTATTTCCATAGAAATCCTTCTGGGATCTTGTACCCTTGTGTTTGGACAGATGAGCCAACTAATACTCTTTTTCTGATAGTGAACCTCATACATTGGACTGGTTTCTTATCACAATTAGCTGTGATAAATCTCTCAAAATCAAAGGGATGTTTGAAATGCTTCAAAGGCAGCAGCAACCCCACGTCCCCTGTTCTCTGGGAAGTCTTCCCATTCCCCACAGGGACCATGAGAAGGGTAGCTCCACGTGGGTGGTGACTTGGAAATGACAGAAGGTCAGGCTAGAGAGAAAAGGACCATAAGCTCATCTCCCACAGGTTGAGAGCCAAAGCCTGGTGTGTGGCCATTGAGGAGGATGCTGAGGAAATGGGGTGAGCCTCCAGAAAAGTCAATGAGGTAGAGGGTCATAATGATGATAATGATGAAGGCAGCTAACATTATGGAATAGTTTAAGAGCAAAGAACCTTGCAGATATGAGCTCAGAGTTTAGGAGCAAAATACTTCACTGATATTATCTTATGACTAGGGGAAGGTCATCTGGAGAAGGCTCTTCTGTCTAGTAAGTAGACTCCTTAGAACCCATGATGTTGCCTTTCAGAATTCTCCAGTAAAAGAGAATGGGCTCCAATGAACTAATAGAAACATCAGCCATCTATTAATCGATTTGCCTGTTGAGAAATCCAAGCCTTGCCTTTCTTTTTTGGGCAGTTGAGTAGAGTTTAGCCCATCTCTGATATCTGGGTCATTTTCCCTAAAAGATCAAGGGCCAAGAACCAACAATCTTCTATGTCTCATTTTTCAGTGGCAACTTTCTTCCCTGAAATGTTCACTTTCTTTTCTGAACTGAAGAACATTTTATAGTCCTTTGAGATGTGAAAGCATTTTGAGAGCTTTCTGCAGGATACTTGAAATCCCATAAGTTGATTATGGATAAATGAATGATTTATGAGTTAAAGTCCATTTGCAGCAAGGGTTCTCCTGATCAAGAGAAACTACTCATTTAGGCTTTCTAAACTGTAATTTAATTTTAATAATACTAGCTAGAATTTACGTAGTGCTCTGAGACTTGCCAAGGAATTCACAAGTCATCTCAATTGATCCTCATAAAAACTATTATTATTCCCATTTCACATTGGGGAAACTAAGACTGAGTAATAACTGAAGTGAAGCAATTTGTAAAGGTCACATAATATTACTGAGGTAGGATTCTGACTCTAAATACAACATTCTATCCATGGTGCCACCTACCTGCCCCAAATTCCTGATTGTATACAGAAAAAAAATAATGCTCAAAAAAACCTTAAATTCAATCCAAATGCCTATTTCAAACAAGCTGAATGTTGTATTAATGTTAATTTTCCTATTTGGGAAACCAGATTTCTCTTGGAATGTGCTAAGAACATGGAAGAGTCAAAAGTTATATCTTTTTTATGTCAAATATGAACCATATATGACAGTGTCCCATGATGATGTCTGCTGCTGTTTATCATTTGTTTCTTAGTGAATCATTAAAACTATGCTGAATAATTCTCTCACCAATTATAAATGACTTCAGGAGACTGTTATATGTGTGTGTGTGTGTGTGTGTGTGTGTGTGTATGTGTATTTCAGGATCATTTATCTATGATAACTGCTATTATTAATGATGATAGTAAAATGCCTGTTTTTATTATGATCAACCAAACTATTCAAATGACATCATTCTTTTCCTCTCTCAAAAACCCCCCACAACCAAAAAACCCCACAAATAATTTATCAGTCTTAATGACAGAAGTTTTTTGTTAGATACTAATTTAAAGTGATTATCAATTTCCCTTGGACATATATCAGCAAAACTGTGAGGGGCTTAACAATGATTAATTTTTTTTTGTTCCAGAGTTATTATGTATGGCCAATTTCTTAAAGAATGAAGTAAAGCTGGCTTGATTACAACGAAAATGACAAGGAGCAGAGTATAGAGGTAAGGGATGATGGTAAGATAAAATGTTTGGCAAGCTATCACATGCATTTGAACTTGGCAAGCATATGATGGAAGGACAAATCTATTCTAGCTTCTCACACACCCATCTGGTGAGACACACTTACCATTCTCTTTCCCTCTTCTCTCCCCCTGCCCTCTGTGATCCTAATTCCAATCTCCTCCTTCATTCATAAAACCAAACAGGGCTTTGGAAGCATGCAATGGCTTCCTAAGTGAAGAAGGATCAGGATGAATGCAGCTCTCAAGGCACTTTACAGCTGAATTTACATGTACATCAATATTTCTGTCCTATCTGTTGCAAATATAGCATATATATAGGGCTTTTTTTGAGAGTAAATGAAATACCCACAAAGAAATGATTAATTCATCCAAATGGGAAAATTTGATGGATTTGGAAAATAATGAACAATAAAAAATCCTGGATCTTTTGTCATCATTGTTCCCTGTATATAACCTTAAATGGTTATTTAAATATTTCTTTTAACCCTTTCTCCCAAAGGGTCGGGATCTGATGATTCTATGTTCTATGAAATGGGTGAGTGGTCATGCATGTTGCTTTCATTGTTGTTTCAAATATGTGAAAGAGAGAATGCTACATAAATAGGCAGCTCTACTGGACATCTGATATGGCCAATCTCTAAACACAGGAATAAGATAAAATAAAAATAAAGATTAAATTGGTCATAAGTTCTAGATATCATTCCTTTGAATTTACTTTTATGAAATAGTACCATACATGGAATTTAGATTGTGAAAAGAGAACAAAACTCAGTTTATCACTGATGTATTTTAGCTGGGTAACCTTATTTATATAAGTCTCACTCTGACTCTGTCTCTAATATTCTTCTTTGAAAAAGAGAAACAACACTTTCTTATAATGCTGTTTGGAGGAACTTTGTAAACTATAAAATATTATATAAATGTGTGCTTTTATTATGATGATTTTGAGATCAGATATCTGTATCTGATATCTATATCTATATAAATTATAATCAAAGAAGCCATTCAATTTAATGTCTTATCAGTTTTGTTTATCTGTTTCAAAATGCAAATCATGAAGCACTAGAATTATCTAAAAAAGTTTTAAGAGAGTTTTGGGAGACAGGAAATATCCAACAGTTCTCTCAGAAACATCTTAATCTTACTTTTTTTTCTATTATATTTTTATTTATTTTTAAAAATTTTACTTTCTCTCCCTATTATCCCCTGTAGTGAACTGAGGTAAACTAAGTCAACAACTATAATTATCAACTTGTTATAGTTTGTATGCTCCTTAGATACAAATTTGTGGGGGTTTTTAGATTTTTTTTTGGCTAAGTATAATATAAGCATAAGTTTCTCTTACAAAAGGCTCAGGCAAAACATGTTTGTTATAGAGCAGAAGAAGAAAGGCTCTTTGAGGGGAAAAGGGTCATTATTTAGATAGCCCCTCTTGTTCAATTGTAATTTGGTCCCCTTTTGTTCCTTTTCCTAATTTCCCTGTCAGAATTTATTGATCAGCCTGGTTTTTGTTTCAGTTAAGACTAAGATTCTGTCATGTCAAAGTTGGGAAAGACATTTCCGTTACAACTCTGGTAAGTCACTTTTTGTCTCTGTGACTTCATTTCTTTATCTTCTGGATTATGAAGACCATGCTTTATGGTTGATGGATATTCCTTTTCAGAAAGCCCAGGGAAAATTCTGGAGACCAGAAGGGAAATTTGATTTTATTTTTCTGATTGAGCCAATTTCCAGGGCACTCACTCATCTTCTCTGTCTCTCTCTGTTTCTTTTTCTCCCCCCTCTCAGTTTCCCTTTTTTTTCTATTTCTGTCTCTTTCTCTTCTCTCTTTCCATCTCTACACATGCTGGAAAAAAATCTTTTGACACTGATCACATTTTTATTTTATGAAATAAAGCAAAATACTTCCTTTTATAAAAAGAGTGGAACACGTAAACAAATGTCTCACTGTAGTCTGAAATAACACTTCAAAATGTTATGTATTGTTTGTTTGTTCCTTCTAGCTACTCAGTTATCTTACCCCAAGACTTAAAGGTGGAGGAGGAGCAAAGAATAGTGTATCTGAGGAGTCATTACAATAAACAGGCTGCTTGCACAAGGTCAAGATAAGGGAGAATGGGAACAATAAAATACTGTAGATGTGACTGGGGGGGCTGCAGGAAAGGAAATCAGTTGGACAATGCACAGATGTCTGTGTTCTCCCTGCCAGGAGCATAGACAAACAGGAAGGCTTCAAAGTTCTATAACAAGGGAAAACGAGGTTTTGCTTGATGAGCAGCTCTGAGACTAAGGGGCCAAGCACATGACTGGAATGTAAAAACATAAGGTTGTGATTAGGGCTGTGAAAATATTCCATCTACAACCTATATCCCAGCCTGCCTTCCACCAAAATCTCTAACGGCTTCTCTGGGAACCTGGATCTGAGCCACTCTTCCTCTATTCTGGGCTGCATCTTTTCTACTTGATTGGTAGAGACTCTTGGGGTTAGACCCTTCCAAGCAGGTGCCATGCTAGGAATAAGAAAGATTTATACACTAGTTGGGTTCAAATAAACAGAAAAGACCAGGTTTTAACTAGGGAGGGGGAGAATCTCACGTCACATCTCCCCCCAAAAACTGCTTCTATCAGCTTGCCAAGCTAAGTCAGAGGGCATGATTTCTGGGATTGTCCACATGGCACACATTCATAAGGAAAACTTTGAACATTGCCAACTGCGGAGGTTTCATGAACCCATTTTCCCTTGTAAATAGTTTGTGGTTTCTCCACCACCACCACTACTGCCATTCCCATCTCTCCCCCACCCCCACCCCAGGTAACTTTGTAATTAATTTAAAGACTATGGAAACAAAGAGTTTTTTTTTTTAAGTAGTTGTGGTAATACTGCTTTATAGAAATAACAAACAAAAACAAACTATCATTGTAAGGAGCTGCATTTCACTCTGTGAGCTATAAAAACCCATGAGCAGTGGGCTGGGCTGGTCAAATCAACAGAAAATTCCCTGGGATGGAGTCAGGATCCTATGCTGAGACTAAATGGGCTTTGCAGAAGAATTAAACAGAACAGCCAGTGCTGAAAGCAGAAAGCCCTTTATTTGGGGGCGTTTAAGGGGAGGTTACGCGGCTTAACTGGAGACATTCAAGGGAGCGCTGAGGGGGAGCCAGGGACACTAAGTCTAGATCTACCCACTGACATGCCCCTCCAAGCCTGAAGTGCTCACTGGACCTGGGGCTGATGAACGGCAGAGATGGCATGAAGCTATCCAGAACTGAACCATGGCTGTGTGAGAAGCTGTCCCTCCAGAACATGGCACATAAGCTGCTGCTCTAAGCTCTTCCTGGGACTTCTGGGTCCATGCTTCAAGGCAGCTCAGGCACGTTCTGCATCAGAACAATTCTGGAATCAGGCCTATTCAAGTAGATTTGATTGGTTTCCTTATAATATCAGGCAAAGGAAATACTAGTTGGGGAGGGGTCTAGAAGCCTCTTAAAGTAGAACTGATGTAAAATAGGGAGGGTGGGGAGAAGGGAATTTCCAGAGAAGGGACATGGCAGAAAAAATATTAGGAAGTTCATGGAGTGGGTCACATGGGCCATTTGTTGGACTCATAAAAACTAGGCCTGAAAAGTGATGAATTATCCTCAGCTGTTGTGCAAGGCAAATACTCATTCACTCTCTCTAGAGATGCTGGGGTCTAGAGTCTCTGCTCTCCTAGGAGATCCCTTTGTCCCTGCCAGACATGGGTTAGTCAAAAAGGCTCTTCGGCTAGAGGCTGGACCAGTGTACCATTGGGGAATAATAATAGCAGCAGTAACAGCCGACATTTGTACGGTGTGATGTGCCTGGCACTGTACAAAACAATTTACAATTATGCCCACAACAATCCTGATAAGTAAGGAGTTATTATCTCCATTTCTAAAGATGAAGAAACTGAGACAAATGCATATTTTTTTTAAGCGACTTGCCAAGGGTCACCCAGTTAATATCTGATACCTTATTTAAATTCAGGTCTTCTTGAATCCAAGCTTGTTGCTCTAACCCCTGGTCCACCTTGGAAGGCAGTAAGTATGAAAAACACTCAATTTCTATGTCAAAGATTCTTAACCTGGGATCCATGGATTATCATTACCTCCCCATACTTCCCAGAGTCTGTGGATGGGTTTTGGGAGATGGGATAGTCTGCAAATTTGAACAGGAAAGAAATATTTTATCTTCTTTCTTTTCTTTCCTTTCCTTTCTTTTTTCTCTTTCTCTTTCTTTTCCTTTCTTTTTTTTTTTTGCTGAGGCAATTGGGCTTAAGTGACTTACCCAGGGTCACAAAACCAGGAAAGTGTTAAGTGTCTGAGGCCAGATTAGAACTCAGGTCCTCCTGATTTCAGGTTTGGTGTTTTATCCACTGTGCCATCTAATTACCCCTTTTATTTCCTTTTTAATTCTATGTATTTATTTTGTGCATTTTAAAACAAAGGGAGTCATGATAGAAAAAATGGTTTAGAAATCCTCTCATAAGTAGCATATCTCGTGCATTGGGGTGAGAAGAGCCAAGCGACTCATTCTCCCTTCTGAGGGCAAAAACAGAGATGAGGAAGAGAATAGAGGGTAAGGAAAGAATGAAAATAAAGTGAATGAGAAACAGAACAATTCAAAAAGATTTCTTTTAAAACAGTTGTTGTTTCGGTTGTGTTTGACACTTTTGTAATCCCACTTGGAATTTTCTTGACAAAGATAGTGAAGTAATTTGCCATTTCCTTCTCCAGCTAAATTTTTTTTTTTCTTTTTGCTGAGGCAATTGGGGTTAAGTGACTTGCCCAGGGTCACACAGCTAGGGAATGTTAAGTGTCTGAGATCCGATTTGAACTTCAGAGCTGGTGCTCTAACCACTGTGCCATTTAGCTACCCCTTCTCCAGCTAATTTTACAGAGGGGGAAATTGAGGTAATCAGGGTTAAGTGACTTGCCCAGGATCAAACAGCAAGTAAATATCTGAGGTCAAATTTGAACTCAGGAAGATAAATCTTCTTGATTCCAGGCCTGGCACTCTATTCACTGTGCCACTTATGAAAAAAAAAAGCTGCAGAATTCACCAAAAAAGACAAACAACCCAAATTTATACTTCTAGAAAGGACAACAACAGAATGGTTTGTGTGTCTTTGAACAGAACTACCTAGAGGTGCATTAAGAATCATTAGCATAGTAGCCTGCCAGAGAGAGAAATGGAAAGTCAATAGAACCACACACAGAAATATTGGCCCAAAATTGAGAAAGGAGAAAGAACAAGCAGTATGAACTACTTTCTAACTATACCAGAAGTTCTTTCGAGCAGCACAGCTGAGCCTGCCCAAGGGGATATTAGAGAAAATAACACAAAGTACCCTCTCCCTGCAGGGCCAAATGAATGGCCTTCACAGCCCTGCTAGCTCCTGCTGGCCTCTGAGGTTAGAGATTATAGGCATCAAACCCGGATCTCTCCCACTGAGTTACTCCTTGGCTACTCCGGCCAGACCCAGCTTTGACCCAGATTTGTGATATTTTACATTTCCCACTGGGAAATACAACCATATGTGGAAACCTCCCTTTCAATCTCTCTCTCTCCTCCTCCCCCAGGCCTCTATCAGGTCACACCACACACAGTCCCACAGAGCAGCAGCATTTCAGTTTTCTGCTTACCCCACTTCATGATTCACACATAGACTGAGCTTTGGTTGAAAGGCCACAATCTAAATGCTACTGGTGCACTGACTTCCCATACTCCTTGCTTTGGAAATAGCTCTTTTCCCCAGTAGTTGGATCCTAAAACAAGGCTTTATAAAAATCCTCTTGGATTTTTCTTTGAATCATAACAGGAAAATCTCAATTGGATACTTCTCCCAATTAACAGCTCCATCTCACAATCAAGTTTTGATAAGAAAATGACTGGAAACGCTTAGTAACATCCCTCTCTTCCATTATCTAACGCTAATCTGATATCTTGGTAGCAGCTAGATACTGGGATAGATGTCTTTCTGAATTCAAATCTGGTCTCACACACAAGTTTGTGATTCCAGGCAAGTTACTTCATCCTGTTAGCAAATGAGGTAAAGAAGGAAATAGCAAATGACTCCAGTGTCTTTATCAAGAAAACCCCAAATGTCTGACAGAGTCAGACATAACTGAAAAATGATTAAACAATAACAAAAATCTAATATTTAATATTGTAATGGACCAATGGGTCTCACTGATTTGGTCATTCCTTCCAGTGATGTAGAAATAGAAAAAATGGAAAAAGAATGCAGTGAACAAAAAAATGTAATTGGTCAATTGCAAAAGGAACTAAAAACAGTAACTGAAGAAAATAAGACATTAAAAATTAGAATCGAACAATTGGAAATGAATGACTCATCAAGACTTCAAGAATCAGTTGAACAAAAACAAAAAAATGAAAAGATAGAGAAAAACATGAAATATCTCCTAGGAAAAACAACTGACCTGGAAAATAGATCTAGGAGAGACAATCTAAGGATTATAGGGCTTCCTGAAAGCCATGATGAAAAAAAGAACCTGGACACTATATTCCAGGAAATCATAAAAGAAAACTGCCCTGATATTTTACACCCAGAAGGCAAAATACACCTTGAAACAATCCACCGATCACCTCCTGAAAGAAACCCAAAAATTAAGTCCCCCAGGAATATCGTGGCCTGCTCATAGCTGCTCACCTTTTGTACCTCTCTTCTCCATATCTTCCCAGGGGTTCCCCAGAACAGGGGTGGGGAGGACGTATTCTATGATGGACATATCAAAGCCTAATTATGTTCATTTAATACAAGGAGAATTAAGTATAAAGAAGATATACATGAAAGGTGAGGGACTATGGGTATAGAATATTGAATACACTGTCTGGCTTAGCTGATAAGTTATTTAGTTTGCTCAACTCTTTTTTCCCCCTTTTTTATTCTTTATAACAAGAGATAGAGAGGAAAGTGATTATAAAAATGAAAGATATTCATATTTTTAAAAAGAATTGCACCCAGTGGGAGGAATACCGAATTCAGATTTTTATGTTGCGAATCAAAGAAAAACCCAAGAGGAATTTTTTAAAAAGCCTTGTTTCAGAATCCAGCTACTGGGAAAAATTATTAAAAGCTGTGATTTCTAAAAATGATAAAAGAAACTCACTTATGTATGGTTTTAGCAGTTATATAGTTCTTTTCTTCACTGCAGCCCTGTGAGATAAGTAGTATAGTACAGTATTATTGGTTCATTTTGTGGAGGGTAAAATAGAAAACTGTGGCATGTGCCAGATACTGTGCTAAGCTTCAAGTACACAAACAAAAGACAAATATTGTCCTTGCCCTCAAGGAGCTCACATTCTGAAAAGGCTAACAACACAAAAATAACTAGGTATAATAGCAATCACTCAATAAACATTTATTAAACACCTATAGTATGTCAGGCACTGTGCTAAGTACTGGAGATAAAAAAGAAGCAAAAAAAAAATCCCTCCCTTAAAGGAAATTACAACCTAATAGATGTAAAATACGTACAAAGTAGAAAGGAAAGTAGTAGTAGAGGGACCAAGAAAGACCTCTTGTAGAGTCCTATTGAGCCTAGTCTTTATACACACACACACACACACACACACACACACACACACACACGTCTTTTAATTTTCAAAATACATGCATAGTTTTCAACGTTCATCCTGGCAAAACTTTGTGTTCCAAATTTTCTTTCTCCCTTCTTTCCCCCCAATATTGAGCCTGGTCTTTAAGAAAACCAGGAAAACTGGGAAGTCCAAGCAAAGAATGAAAACATTTCAGACATAGGGGACAGCCAAAGAAAAGGCATACAAATGGCAGGTCATTCTAACTGGTATATCTTGTGTGAGGAACAGTAAGGAGGTTAATGTAGTGTATGAAGAGAGCAAAGTGTTGGAAGCCTGGAAGTGTAGGTTATAGAGAACTGAAATGTCAAAAAGAAGGCATTACATCTGATCTTTGAGGAAATAAGGGACTAAAATAATTTGTTGAGTAGGGATATGATGGATATGAGAGTGATATGGTCAGACCTGTGCTCAGAAAAATCATTTAGCTGAATGTAGTAGAGACTGGAGTGGGGAGTGGAGTAGTAGAGACTGGGAGAATGATTAGAAGGTAAAGTGATAGGGGTCTCTACCAGGATATAGCTGTGCAAATGGAGTGAAGAGGATTATCTAGGGGAGATATGAAAGTAGAAAAAATAGGATTTGGCAAATGACTGGATGTCTTATTGGGGGCAAAGATAATACCAAGATTTTAAGGCTGAGTGACTAGAACAGAGTGTGATGGCTTACACAGTAATAGATAAATTCAGAAGAATGGAGTATTTGGGGGAAAGATAACAAATTCTATTTTTGACATATTGAATTTGATATGCTTATGGAATATCTGGGTCATCAGATGTCCAAACGGCAGCTTGGTATGGTACTGAAGCTCAGGAGAGAGATTCGGTTAGATATTTAGATTTGAGAATAATCTGCATATGAATAAAAATTGAACCCATGGGAGGTAATGAGGTTATTAAGACTGAGTGGAAGAAGGCCTAGGACAGAGCTTTTGGGAGCAATAATGATGGAGATGAAAGTGAGGGTAATTTGCTGAAGAAGATAGGATAGGATGGGACCAAGAATGCTCTTAAAGGAGGTAATTTTGGCCAAAAAAGGGCCATTTCTTCATTGGAGACCACAGTGCTGAATGAACTGAGTGATAAAAGATGAGGAAAAGGGAAAAAAGAGCTCTTGGCAAATGGCCTCAAGTTTTTTTTTTTTTTTTTTGGTGATTATGAAAATAAAATCTTCACCTGAGAGTGTTGAGGGAGGAGGTGCTATGGGAGACTTGAGGAGAAACAAGATGGTTTGGAAGAGCCCTTGTGGAAAATGGGAAAATGAGTTAAGAAGGAATAGAATAACTGTCATATTGAGGTGAGGGCCTGTTGCTGTACAGTCTTTTCTGTCACATTTGACTCTGTGACTACATTTAGAGTTTTCTTGGCAAAGACAAAGGAATGGTTGGCTATTTCTTCCTCCAGCTCATTTTACAGATGAGGAAACTGGATGAAATGACTTGCCTAGGATCACACACCCAGTGTCTAAAGGTAGATTTAAACTCAGGAGGATGGATCTTTCTGATTCCATGCTCAGTATTCTATCTAATGTACCACCTAAATGCCCCACAATAAGAGTCCAGTTGAGATTAAATAACAAAAAGCTTTTACTGGACCCAGTCAACATGGCTGTGAGAATTTTTCTAGTTCCATTTAATAGTACATAAATAAGTGCCAAGGAGGTAGACAATGGAGGTAATCCAGGTTAGGGATTTACTAAGGTATGATTGTTAAATGGATATGGGAACATAGGATTCAAGGATAGAAAATAGTTTAGAGTTGAATTGGTTCACCAAGGAACTGAGATACAGAAGAGAGAATATAGCCAGTGTAGTCAATCACCCAGGAGAGAATAATATGGTAGAGGAATCAAAAGTCACCGTGATGAAGACCAGGGCTGGGGGTTGTAAAATATAGAGAAAGATGCATAAAAGATTATGGATTGGATAAAGGAATTTCAGAGTTCATAAAAATGGGCATGGAATACTTATAGGCAACAGCAAAATGAAGGGAATGACCATCTCTGTGTATAGTTGAGTTATAGCAGAGTAATAAGTCTTGAGAATTGAATAACTTGGGAAACTGAGAATTTTAGAGTAGTTGAGGGAGAATCAGTATATATATTGCCTAATTAAGGAGAATAAAAAATGGAACAGGAGAGAAAAGCAGCAAGCCAAGCATTGAATTCATTGAGGAAAGAAGGAGGATATCCTGGAGGTGGATACATTACATAACTAGGATCTGGATTGGAAGATAAACTTGAATAACTGAACCTCAAAGGAAGCGAAATTACTGAGTGACATTAGTAGAGAAAGTATGGAAGTTTTCCAACTTTTTCACTGCAACCAATGGATTGACAGAATGAAAGAAAATGCCCATTGGAGAGGGTGGCTTGGACATCAGTGTCACTGGGAAAGAGCCAGCTGGGAGCAAAGTCTTGAACTTAAGGCTTTAATTTCAGGGAACTTTCAAATAAGTATAAATCTCTTGGAATATTAATAGTTGTAAACATCAAAACAAAGTGTGTGGAGATACGCATTTAACACTCTGGTATTCATATCATTTCTACACAAAAGCCTTGTAGAGGCCCCCAATGACTTGACTCTGATAAACTATTATACTCCTGTCAGTTGAACGAGCTCTAAGAAACAAATGGAGAAAAATTAGAAACCCTTTCATTATTTCTGAAGGGAAAGCAACACAATGAACTCTACTTGACCCCAGCATTAACTCAAAGTAGTCAAAGAGGCCTGTTGGGATTCTTTTTAAGCTTTTGGCGTTTACATTCCATGGTAATTTTTATGAGATTAAAAAAAATTTTTTTTTACAGAAAAACACTAAAAAAAAATACAATTAGAATGTGTGGCCAAAGCAGAGGGAGAACAGAGGAACAGAGTTAGAATTTAGAAAATTAGTAACAAATACAGATGGAGTCAACTCAAAGATCTCAAGTCATCTTTTAAAACATGATACAAAGCTTAATGTTGGACTCAACTTTGCATTTGGATACTAAGCCCTGGCTGCTCTGAAATGAAATTCCCCAGCCAGTGGCAGAGTCACCATATCCACAGTTTCTCTCATTTCTGCATTTCACCTGAACCACTGTTCCTCTACCCCTGAAATACAGGCCTTTGTGCAAGAGAATTAATGGGCAGCTCACTGTCATCTTGGGGACAGAAACATTTGTCTGAGTTGCTGTGCTGAGTGAGCCTTGAGAAAGCTCTTAATGCTGAGAAGCATCCTTTTTACAAGTTCAGATATTCCTGAGCTGAGAAGTGTGCATGCCACAAAATAGCCTTGTAAGTAGGGAGAGCTAAGCCAAGCAACATAAAATAATCTTTAGATGTGCAAATGTCAGCTCACCTTAATTCTTACATGGCCTCTTTCTGTCCCATGGCAAAAGCAATTTCAAATGGATGGGAGATTTGGAGACAATTTGAGTGCCCCCCCTCCCTCCTTTTTTCCATATAATTTTTTTTGGTCAACAGACTTGGCAATCACAGATTTTCTTCTTTCTTGTAGCCTGGTTCATCAACTAGAAATGGAATTTAGGCAGTTTGTTTTGGAGCACTTCTCCTTCCAACAAAGTCAAAAACTAATGGATTAAAGGAAGGAGGAAGTAGCTGAAGGGAAAGAGAAATGTGAAAGATAAGAAGGGAGGAAAGAGGGTAGCAATTCTGCCCTCTCCAAATGGCCAAAATTACAGTAATTCAACAGTTTAATCCAAGGCTTCTTAAACTTGTTCCACTTGCAATCCCTTTTCACGCGAGAAATTTTTATGTGATCTCAGGTATACAGGTATATAAAAGAGGCATGCAAATCAAACATTTACTGATAAAAACCATAATTTTGTGAGCTCACATCCAGTTATGGACCCCACATAAATTGCGATCCATAGTTTAAGAAGCTGGGGCTCTCATCCACATAAGGAATTGTGAAAATAATTGTTTAACTAAAACAGATGAGCTATCCCATCCAAATTGACTTAAGCCAGTATGTTTAGTTTTGCATTTATGAAGTAGGTTTTTTTCTCAAGAAAAAAACCTTTTCTACTTTCTGAACCCCCAAACTTGGAGGTTAAGCAATGGAAATACAGGAAAGATAAAAATAGTGTCAACATATAGTGTCTTTAAAATCTTGACAAGGTTTTAGGCTATTGAAGCTTAAAACTACATGAAAAAAAATTACATTTTGGGGACATTCTGTATTTTCTCCAATATTCCTTCCCTGCTTTTTTCTCCCCTTAAACCTCCTTTCCTATCTTTTCCCCTTTATCTTCTGAATTTGAGAACACAACAACCTATAACGAATTCTCCCATGTTCTGAAGAGAATACAGTTTAAGTTAATTGTGTTTGCAGAGAAAAAGAAAAAAAATAGTACAATGATGAAAGGAAGACATTTCATGTAGGAGGTTAATCATACAACCATATCTGCAAATAGTGTCTTGCACATAAAAGGTATTTAATTAGTGTTTGTTGAATGACTTGTGGATAGGTTCATGAGCATTGACTATTTTTGGAGACTTACAACCTTAATTCTCTCTGTTCTAGTTTTTATCTAAGATGCAATACTCTTCATACCTTGATATTTATGTATATTCAATTTACTACATTAATATGGACTTGTTGAATTACTGTTCTATAAGGGTGCTTGACAATTGTTTCATGTGTGTGTATATGTTGTCTCCAAAGTTGATTATGATGTAAATTTTTATTATCCTTAGGACCCAGGAAAATACTTCATATACACAAAGTGCTTAATAAATGCTGTTGACAGAAATGCTTTCATTTTGACTAGTTTCTTCCTAACACATGACAACTACTTGCTTTTACAAATCATGGGGTGCGTGTGTGTGTGTGTGTGTGTATTTGTGTGTTTACATCAGAGCAACTAAAAATCAACATAGAAACTTATGGAATTTTGCAACAGTAACTTCAAGAAAACACAAGCTTGTCATAATAATAGTCCTGATTTTATGTATTGCTTGTCTTCCTAAAAACTGAAAATACTTTTACTTTTTATCTCATTTCATTCTCACAACATCTCAAAAGCCCAAGGAAAATCCACACAAAGTACAACATTCATCACAGAAGGAAAAAATTACAAGTTGACTATGGAAAATTTCATAGATGGTGTAGGAAGCAACAACATTCATCTTTTGGGTTGGGTATATAGCTGGCTGGAGCCCCCAGAGGTTTACAAATAGAAGGCAGCATATAGGAAAGCAGATGAAAAGGACCTGAGGAACAAAATCCTCATTAGATTGCAGTTACTGATCCTAGTACCCAAAATTTGGGTTGGGAGAGGAGGGAACAGAAAAATAGGGAAAAAAATCATCTGACCGACTGAATCACCAGTTTGTGCAAGAATTTATATGGCAACAGGGCATGAATCATATACATGAAAATATTTTTAATGTTCTGACAAAATCACACCTAGTGATGTGGTTAACTCGTCCAAAGGCAGTTCCCTTTCTGTTGTCGGCACTGACTCAGCTGAATATTTTCAGTAATGAGTAAAGAAATTCATAACATAATCTGGAGACTAATTTCTGAAAGCCAGGAAAAGAAAACAAAATTAATTCCAACACAGACACAAAAATTGCTCTGCTGCTGCCTGGTTGGCACAAAAAACATAACAGAAAAGGGAAATGATCATCTTATTGATTCTGATGGTTCTGATTCAATGAACAAACTACCAATGGATTACTAACTCTATAAGGGAGGGGGTGAGGGAAGGGAGGGAGAAAAAATTGGAACACAAGCTTTTGCAAGGGAGAATGTTGAAATCTAACTTTGCATATATTTTGATAATAAAAAGGCATTATTTTAAATAAATAAACAAACTACCAAATCTAAACTATTTAATTTTTTTTTGGTTTAACTAATCAAAGGGCACACACATGTACAACCAAGCACCCTGAAGCTGAACTCAGGCTATTTCCTTTACTTGTTTCCATCCCCCTTCCCCAATAATGCTATTTGAAAATTAGGAAACCTTATGATCTCAGAAAAATCAAAATGGCAGGTGACCCAAAGGTTGCAAACATGGTGGTCGCAAGCAGTTATATAGGGCTTTGTTATTTCATTATATCCTCTTAGCATTCCTGAGAGGTAGGCCCTATTATTATTATTCATATTTTCTAGATCAGGAAACATTCAGACAGAGATTAAGTGACTCACCCAGCATCACACAGATGTCTGAGACTGAATTTTAACTGAGGTCTTCCTGACTCTAGTCCCAATACTCTATCCATTGTGCAACCTAGAACACGATTTCAGAAGTCCAGAATTCAAATCCTAGCTGTTTAATACTTTGTGCGACTTCAGATAAGTCATTTCATCACTCTGGCTCTTGAGGTATATAAAAATAAGATGTTTAATACAAGAGGTATTATATTAAATTAATTACATTAAACCAAAATACAATTGTCCACGACAGACATTTCATAAATGCTTGCTGAATCTGTCTACACATGGGGAGGGGGTGCAGTGTCATATTAGGGACAATCTGTATGCTTCAGTTATTTACTTCAAAGTCAATCATTAAAGTTGAATTAATTATACAATGACTTTTACCGATGGAAAATCAGAGGGATCAAATAAGGAATTCAGTAATAATGCGGTCAAGTTTATTTCATGTGTCTAGACAAACATAGTCAGAATTTCCCTAAAATAACCAAATTTGGCAGCCTACATACAGGGCTGGGCCAGACGCCCTGGGTCATTTTAACTTCTTACGAGGAGAAGAAAATGACCAGGACCATTTGGCTACTATCATCTTGTAGCCAATTCCCTCTATTCACAACTTGACTGCAGGTTCCACTTGCAAGCACTGGCTCTTTCCTATAACATCCTCTGCACGGCTGGGATTATTTGGGGGATCAAGTTTGGCACCAATTTGGGCCAAAATGATTTTTTCCATCTTTTACTTTGGATCACCAGTACCTAGTAAAATGCCTTGCAAAGGTTCATAGATTTAAAAGCTGGAAGGGACCTTGGAAGTCATCTAGTCTAAACCCTTTATTTTGGAGATAATGAAATGAAGTCAGCATGCTTGGATGGCTCACAGAGATAGCAAATCTCAGAGCAGGGTTACAAACACAAATCCTCCCCCTTGGGATCCACTGCTCTGCACTAGGCTGCCTAAGTAGGGCCTTGACATGCTTGTTGAATTACATTGAATTCGTGTGAATACTGTAATGTCCCTGTAGTCTCTTTACTGCAAATAATTTAACAGAAGGGGTCTCTTTCTCTTTCCAGGAAATTTCCTTCCCACCATTAACAATGAGAAAGTAGATCTATTTTAAAAACTTTCCCTCAGGCCCCAGATTTGATATTAAGGAAAATTTCCTTCATCGAATCCCCTTCTACAAGACTCAAGCCTTTTCTGATCCTCCCAAGTGCTAGAGCCTTCCATCCCAAATTCCTTTGCAATTATATCTTATTCTTACTCTTATATCTTATATATCTTATTCTCTGTGTATGTATTCTGCATTAGAATGGAAACTTCTTTGATAGCAGATATTTATATCCTTGAGCACTATATATAGTAGGTGTTTAATAAATGCTTGTTAATTCTTAGTCAAAACTTAAAAGCCACCCTTGTGGGGAAACAGTAAACTTCCCTTTATCTTACTTTGGTTAACTTCCAGAAACTGAATGAAGGCTAAGAGAGTGAGCAAGGAAGATATGAAGTTAGGAGAATCGTGAAAAGGGGAAAGGAGATGATGAAGAAAAGCACTTGGATCAGCAATTTTTAAATTTATTATTGGTGGGTGTAGGGAGAGGTTATACCACAAATCTTGCTAGCACATGTAAATGTCACATGCTTCTATGTAACACACAGGAATACTCTAGTATCCTTCGGAATCATATACTACAAATTGCAGGCAATTAATGGTCTTTAGGAATGGTTCTTTTAATGTGAGAATAATTGATTCCCACCACAGATCTCTCTTAGTCACTGCTTCCACTTGCAGCATTACAAAAGGAGATTGGGAGGATTAAGTTCCCATTTTTTTTAGCTCTATCAGGCCATCAAAGTGTGGATGCTGGGCTGGATCAAAAGTAAATTAAATCCAATGGAGAACAAGCCTTTGGGCAGTACAAAAGGCAGAACCGGCTCTTCAAACAGCTAAGATTTTTTAGCAATTTCTCAACTGTTCTTCTTTCACATTTTTATTCTTTCAAAAGGAAAAAAAAGTGTAATAAAAACCTCACTGATTCATATTAACAGCCATATAGAAAGCCTGTGTGGAGGGAAATAATCTAAATGACAAAATATTTTATATAAATATGGTTTTATTACTTTCCATTATATAAAATAACTCAAGCCTGGCCAAGGAAATGTTGCTTAGCAGAAGTCCTGAGAGAACTAGCTGTAAGGGTGAGATAAGAATGCTTTGTAATTACCATATCAATTGTTTGTACTTTTACTGTACACAGTGGGAAGAAGGCAAGGCAAGGGAACAGATAGGGACCATATCTTAGAGTTCAAGGTTCTAAAAGAACAAAGAATGGGAAGAAAAGGCTTCAAGAGAAAAAAAAGGTGTAGTTTTTGAACCAGAACCTGGGATTGTAAGGTCAATGTTCCCTTTTCAATCAGAGGAATAAGAGGAAGAAAAAGAAAAAGGAGGGGGAGGAAGGAGGAGGAAAGGAAGAAAGGGAGAGAGTGAAAGGGAGAAAGGAAGGGAGGAAGGGAAGAAGGGAAGAAGGAAGGAAAGAAGGAGGGAGGAAGGGAGAAAGAAAGGAAGAAAGGAAGCAAGAAAGGAAGGAAGGAAAGAAGAAAGAAAAAAAAGAAAGGAAAAAAGTAAGAAAGAAAGGCAACTAATTTACATTTCTAACTGTTTGTAGGGGTTGTTAGGTAAAGTGCAATGTGCCAAAAGCCTAGACTGCAGGATCAATTCTGAAAAGAGGAAAAGGCCTTTGCCAAGGATTTATCAACACCTAAAATTGCTTCTCTCCATTCTCTGCACTAAGGTAGTTTATTAAATGTTTTAAACCCCTTGCCTGACTAAAATAGTCATTACTTGAATTTGGAGCCATCCTTGTAAAAACAAAAACCCTAGAGAAGGTATTAATATGTACAAAAGAGTGAAATCATCCCGAGTCTTTTCTTAGCAAAGCTAAGATGCTGCAACAACAGAAGCATATGCCTGATCTGTGTATTTTGGCTGCTGAGTTAAGCCCAGCTCTACACATTTTCCCTTCTATAATCCAGGAAGTTTGAATTAGCAGGGAAGAGCTCTACTGACCAGCAGAATTGGCAAACAGATAAACATCGCAATAGGTCAAAGGCTACATGGTTATTGGGGAGTCAATTCTATATAATGCTTGGAGAGTAGAGGTGAGGATGGGACAGGGTTTGGCCATTATAACAGACTAACCTCTCCTTCTTCCCAAGGATGGAACTGGATAGGTTCACCAGATGTTAGCAATCTTTAAGGATTTGGTTGTCTAGTTATCTGAATAGGAGGGCCAACTGCTAGATGAATTAACAAGAGTTCTGGGATATGATGTTCAGAGAACTCTAAGATGCTGGTGTCCCTGGGCAAAGGACTGCATGGACCAACGACTGAGATAGCAGAGACAAAAGACACTTCCTTTTCTAGGGAGAATTAAATTTTATCTTAGCAAATAGTGTTCATTGGAAGAGGAACAAGAATTAATTATTTTGGATCCAGCTAACTGGCCTTGTACAAGTCACTTTATTACTCAGTGTCTTGGTTCCCTCATTTGCAAAATAAAATATGGGATTGGAAAAAATGACCTCTAAGATCTCCCTTCTATTTCTGACATTGTGTGATTTCATAGATTTGTGCTTTGCAAAAATTTGTGCTTACAAAGTAAGCTCGTTTATTCCTAATACCATGATCATTGACTTCACTTTTCCTGACCATCCTTAGTTTCAAAAAAGAAATATAAGTTATTTTAGGAATTTAAGATCAGGATTTCAGACTTAGGTATCACATCATTTATAGTCTTTCAAATACTCTTGAGGCAACCTTAGATTTCAGGGAAAGCAATAGCCTAAATTTTGGCTTCACTTCTGAGACAGTTTGTTGTAAGAGAAGTACTTTCTTTACTAATCTTTGTGTATCTCTGCATGGTCTCACAGCAAAATGACCAATGTTTGTTCTTTATAAGCAAGATTCCTTTGGAAAGGTTCCCAAGTAGGGCCATGAGACTACAAGAGCCTCACCTTCTAGTGACCTCCCTCCTATCTAATAGTTGCTTTGGCAAATGTCCTTGATCCTGCCAACCTGTGAAAAAGAAGGCTGGAGCTTGGGAACAAGGCCAGTTTTTTTTTTTTTTTGCAGGGTGCAACAGTGCCAGAATAACAGCTGCCTTGACTTAAGCTTTTTAATCTTAGATTATTATTTTTGCCTTCTGCTATGAGCTAAACCATGGCAGAAAATAAAGAACCTTAATACCACTTTTTTCAAGGTTAGCTAGTTTGCTAGAAAAAAAGAGCATAATCATAAATATGTTAGAAATAAGGATGAAACAAAGCAACAATTGTTTTCTTTTGTATAATTTTCTTTAGTCCATAAAAGGGAAAGAGGACTTATTGTATTCTATTATCATTACAATTTAAAGTTTAAATCCTAAATGATCCCATCTCTAAATGCTCTTTACATTATTCCAAAGTCATATCAAGGTACAGGACAGAGTAAAATTAAGCATCACCACAAAGTGGTCCTCGACATAAAGAAACATCTTGAGACAGGGAAGGTTTATTAATGAGTGGATCTCATTTACCAAGGTTAGAGAAGCAACAGTTGTCTTATTGTGATCCCTTAAAAGCTGGCATTTGGCCAAAAAGAGAAGGACAGGTCATCTATTTGATAGAGCAGTGTGTGTGGATGTATACACAAAATGAACTATACTTTAAATATTGAACATTTTGTGTTTCTGTGTCTATTCGTCCTTTTAGAATTAGTTAGATTTTAAGTCTGCCATCTAGTGGCCATTACCTTAAAATTACTTGGAAACTGGCATTAAAAACCAGCTCAATATATAAAAATGGGACACTAATCAACTAATCAATTAACAAGCATTTATTAAGCTACTGTGTGCCAGACAATGGGCTAGGAACCGAGAACACAAAGATCCAAATGAAAGAGTTTCAGGGAGTTTAGTAAACACCAGCTATTGGAAGTTGTAAACCATGAAGCAATGATTCATTGTGCTACAAAGAACAAAGGGAAGGGCAACCTTGAATAGAAAGAAGATTCGACTTAAGTAATTGGCAGGCTTTCATCCAAAAGAGGAGAAAGGTTAAGAGACCAGAGGCATGTCTGTTTGATAAATGTGGTACTGAGCTATGATAACCATGTAGTCGGCTAATTTGACTTCATAGCTCATTTGAAAGAAGACATTGCAAAGAATATTAACAAGATTAGAGTGCAATCTGGTTCACTACTCAGCTCATGGAGAAAACTTCAACTGAATGCATCATGAAGAAGTGGGATTACAATATTAATGGGGATAGCTTGCACTTCTCTCCACCAATAGCCCATCCCATCATAAATGGCTTTGACTAGATCTCACTTAGATTCCCCCTAAAGTCCCCTCTCTCTCTCTCTCTCTCTCTCTCTCTCTCTCTCTCTCTCTCTCTC
>JAJPUD010002128.1:224635-263420 GCA_023553655.1 Myrmecobius fasciatus | reverse complement strand
CTCTCTCTCTCTCTCTCTCTCTCTCTCTCTCTCTCTCTCTCTCTCTCCACACACATACATGTATTTATAATATAAACATAAGTATGTAATACATATTTAACTACAAAAAGCACTAATCACCTTCATTCTTCATTTTTTAAAAAGGTATAAATAGGACTTTAACTTGAGAAGTTATTTTCCTCACAGAATTTTGATCAAATTTATCCCTTTTGGGGGAAAATTAATTGGCTTTGAATAATTGATACTTTATCACAGAGTATTAGATTAGTGCTATACATAAATGATATTTTGATTTGTCCACACTTATTTACATTTGAAACACAAATGTGAACTATGTAATGCTCCTTCCATAGCCTAATTTAAAGCTTCACTACCAACATAGACTAGAATCAGCTGTCAAAGCACTTGGTTTCTACATTGTGGGGAGATACAAAGACAATAGCAATTTGATGGGAAGGCTACTCTTGTCTGCTTTACATTGTCTCAAAATTACCGAACTTAAAAGTAACACTAGCTGTTGCCATGCATTACTAGTTGATCATACCAAGTCATCTACTCGAAGGACCAAAAAGATGGGAAGTCACATGGGGTTTTTTAGACTGCCTTGCAATGCTGTTTGTAGGAATATTTCCAGTCTAGTCTCAGAGGCCTTGGGTCATAGAACTTCCCTTGTTTTCTTAAGGAGATTTCCAATAGGGGAATACATTTGACTTCTCTTTTTGTTCTTTTATTTCCTCTTTCACAGGGAGAAAAACCAAACCAAACAACATTCAGTGAACTGAAATTCTTGGCTTCTATGCCTTGATATCTGAGATCAGAAGATTTAACCATCCAGGGGTTCTTCAGCCTTCTGAAATGAGCAACCGGTTCCAAATATATAACAATTCCTTTTTATTTGAAACATCTCCACTCTTGTTCCCTGTGGATTTAACAAAGAAACAGGATCCAGCGGGAAAGAACCTTACTTAGTCATCTGGAGGAACAATATTCTTAATCTCATTTTAATTGAGATCTTTCATGACCTTGAACCCATCTACCTGAATATTTTACCTTTATTCTTCTTACAACTTTCCATTCTGAAAACCAGAATGCCATGTTCTCCCTTCAATCTCTGAGTCTTTGATTATCCTCAATTGTCTTCCTGAAGCCTTGCTCTGCTTTGAGATTACAGAGGATGTCAATATTACAGACGATGCATCTCTCCAACATGCTGATAACTATGGAAAGAAAATGGATATTTTCTTTCTTTTCTTTTGCTTGGGATCATCCAGATGCCAGGATGAATAAGCATCTAACCAAAGCTAGAGCAAAAGAACATATAAATTCTTTTTTTTTTTAAATTTGCAAAACATATGTATGGGTAATTCTTCAACATTAACCCTTACAAAGCTTTCCGTTACAAATTTTTCCAACCTACTCCCCACCCCTCCCCTAGATAGCAGGATATCTACTACATGTTAATTAGAACATATAAATTCTTGAGAGGAACAAAAGAAGGGAAAATATTTCAGATAGCCTGGATTATATTAAACCACTTATTGGGTGAGTGGGGATAGAATAGTAGATGAGAAATTATAACACTAATGTGTTAGGGTACCAGATTTTGGGGACCCTGGTGAAAGAAGCTTGTCCTTGAATCCAGGATCAAAGGATGTGGTTTGTGATTCCCAGGAGAAACAAGAGACCCTGAGGCTTGCCGGAGATTACTGTTAATGGTTTCGTTATAATGACTATGGCTGTTTTAAGTGGTCTTAGAAAACGGCTGCCTTCGAGGAAGTGCTCTGTTGCTGAGAACCACACCTTTCAGATGATGATGGGTGTGGGTGTATGGACAAAGTGGGGGAAGGAAAGGAAGCAAGGAGGAGGGGTCAGGTGATGAGGAGGCAAGACTAGAAGGAGAGACTAAGCAAGGGGCAAGGCCTAGGAGGTGAGGCTAGGAGAGGAGGGAAGATATAAGCAATGCTGGTGGTAAGGGAAAGATGGCCCGGCAAAGGAGGCCATGGAAGCTGAATAAAGAACTGCCATAATCTACCCTCCTCTGGCTCGACTCTTCTTGGTGACCAACCCTGCTTGGCCGGATGCTCACCAAAGCTCAGAAGGTGAGATAAGTCCTGCTGCCCTTAGGTAATCATACCTAACACTAATGCCATACTCTTAGCCAATCTTATCCACTGCTTTATTCACTCAGATCCTACCTTATCCAATATATGTTTATGTTTAATAAGTTGAATAATATGGGTAATAAAAGAAGTTGCTGGTGGATCTTTAATGTAAACATCACAGGATGTCAAAGATCATCTAGTTCAACACTGGCATTTTATGACTGAGAAAATTGAGACCTGGATCTGTTCATTTAATCAGTGATAGAGATTGGCCACTCCCCCACTCCAAGTTCTTTCCTAAAAAAGCTCAACTTGGGCCAGTCGATGGGAATTCTCTTGCGCAGAGAGAAGCCAACATCACTCCAATTA
This sequence comes from Myrmecobius fasciatus, assembly GCA_023553655.1. NCBI lineage: Eukaryota > Metazoa > Chordata > Mammalia > Dasyuromorphia > Myrmecobiidae > Myrmecobius > Myrmecobius fasciatus. The sequence continues at coordinate 260,949 of JAJPUD010002128.1, read as the reverse complement.
TAATCATGCTAAATGCAAACTGCTAAAAGCCCCCATCCTCCAAAACCCAAGGAGCGACCTCTGGACAGTATTTCACCCACCTAGCCACAGGTACACACACCAGGATATTCGTCCTTAGCTCCTGAACTGTGATGTCCTTTGGGGTTAAGTCTGTCTGTTGTGGATGATTAGGGCTATGTCAAGCCTAAAGCTACATATGATAAACAGTGAAGGAGAGGATTTATTTTTAGGTATCAGTAGCCTGGCTGCCCTGGTCAGGCTTGGTCTCCCCCCTCCTTAACCAGCTAAGAAGAGCATGTTGTTTCCCATCTCAAGATTCTGGGGACCACTGAACACATGCAAGGGATGGGGTGATATGCTTAGGAAACAGTTCTCAGTGAATGGAAACAAGATGATTCGGGAATGATTTCTTCTCAAAACAATTTCCTCAGCACCCACCCTTTCCTCCCACCATGGAACCCATCCTGAAGGGATGCCAAGAATGAAAATAACAAAAATATAAACACATGCAAAGAGCTTTCTACCTTCAAAGGATTCTCAGAAGAGCATGATACCCATCAGTTAACTCTCCAATACCCTATGGACAGAAGTGAATGCTAAGACTCCTAGAGTTCAGAAGTGCTTAATTCCTGACTTGTTTTCAAATCCAGATTGTTGTGGGATGGAGGAAAGGGGGAGTGAGCACTGGGGCAGTAAGAATAGCTCCCAGACTACCTCATCATCTTCCTCAGTGATACTGCTCCTACCTGAACAGGATCTCCAATGCCCCAACCTCCCACTCAGATCTTCCCATTGATACCACAATGCAATACTTTCTTGGCTCCCAAAGCAGCAAGTGAGGAAAAGAAAACATATGACTGTTTTCTCTGTCTCTGTCTTTCTCTCTCCCTTTCAAAAAGCTGACCATCCATCAGGAACCAGCTCATATCTATGAAGGGCTTCCTGACACGCTCTGACCAAAGGGCTCTCTTTTCTCCTCTGAAAATCAATTATATTTTGGATCATAGATTAGACTGCAAGGTGTCCAACATGCTGTGCTCTTCCTCACAGTGCTGCTCAAACCAGATTAAAAGATAACTAAGAAATTGATAAAAATACAATAATACTTCAAATTCATATATGATTTTTTAAAGTTCATGTGCAGTGGACTTCAATCAATATATGATTTAGTAGTTCCCCATTTCTATTTGAGTTTAATATTACTGATCTAGTCTAACCCCTTTATTTTATGGCCATTAAGAATTGACATAACTTGCCCAGAGTCACACAGATAATAAATAAGTGAGATTTGAACCCAGATTCCCTGACTCCAGATTTAGTATGACTCCTCTTAGTGTATCATTCAGTTAGCACTGGCTATGGAACAGATGTCCTTGAACAGGAACTGTCCGCTTTGTACCATCCTGCTCATTCAATGCTGCCTAGAAAGATCTACCTCATCTTTTGTGTCCCGTTGCCTTTATGGAGTCAAAGATTTTCCCCAATGGCTCATTAAAAGAAGGCAGGAAGGATATAGCCACAGTTAAAATCTAGATTTTTGACTCATGGAGGCACAACAAACTTAAAGCTTTTGCTACCACTCCCAACACATTCTGGAAACAACTCTGGCCAGAATATCCTGGTAAACAGCTGAGCAAATGGAGTACCACTCAAATTTCATTGTGCCTCAATTTCTTCAATACCCGCCTTTGTTGTGAGTGATTAGCAAAGAGCTTGGCCCATAAAAAGTTGCTTATTGACTGCTGTGAAGTCAAATGATAGGATGATACAAAACATTCTTTAGGCCAGAGGTACTAAACATGTCAGATTAAAATATAATTGGGAAATAATTAACAAAATAAATCTATAAACACATGGTTTTCTCATTCAATATGTGTTCTACATATTGACTGAGAAAACCTTTTATTATTTAAATTTTATAATATTTTTATTTATTAATCTATAAATACATGGTTTTCTCAGTCAATATATGCTTTACATATTGACTAAGAAAACCTTTTTTATCTAAATTTCATAGTATTTTTATTAAATATTTTACAATTGCATTTTAATTTGGTTTTGGCCACTTTAAGAATGTTGTACACCTCTTGTAGCCTGTGGGCTATTATATTTGACAGCAGTACTTTATATCATAAAACACAATTATCAGGAATGAAATAATGAAGGGGGCTCAATTATCTTTGAAGGGGTCTCTAGAGGATAGAATGCGGGTCTAAAATCAAGAAAAGTCATCTTCCTGAGTTCAAATCTGAAGTCCTTCTGGCCCCAGATAGTTACTAGTTATGTGACCTGGGCAAATAATTTAACTTTACCTCAATTTCCCTATTGGTAAAATGAGCTGGGGAAGAAAACAGAAATTTCCTTTAGTATCTTTGCCAAGAAAAGTCCAAATGGAATCACAGAGAGTGGGACATGAAATGACTCAACAACAAAATTATCTTTTCATGTGTATATATATTATTTCTCCAGTTTTAGAGATGCAGCAGGGCATGATGAGTAGAGAAGTGGATTTGGGATAAGGAAGAACTGAGTTTGGCAAGCAGTGTCCTGATAGATCAGGATTCAACATGTTCAAAAGCTGAAGTCATTATCTCCACAAAACCTATTTCATTCTCTTGATTTCTTTGTACGAGTATTCCCTGCTAGAATATAAGCTCCTTGAGAGTTCATGTAGCTTCCCTTTTGTCTACATTTCCAGCATCTAGTACAGTGCCTGGCACATATAACAAAAGTTTAATAACTGCTTATTGATAAATTGATGGCCCCACTATCCTTCCAATAACTCAGTGTAAAATTTTGCTTATCTTTGGCTCTTTCCCCTCTCTCCCCACATCCAATTTTACTAACAAGTTTTGTGTAGACTCTTAACTGCACAATAATTCTCTGCTAAATCTGAGAATCTGGGGATATCAGAATATGAGGAAAAAGCAGGATTTGTGTAGCTGTCTTTTGTCTTTATGTAGCATCTCCCTGTTCCCATCCCCGTCTCCATCAATAAGATAATGTGATCAAGCATGGAGTTTTATCTTGTTTAGGGCAAATCACCAAACCTTCACTGAAGGAAGCATGAGCATGGTGAAAGGTTTGGGCAATTAGCTTAACTATATTCTAAAAGAGGAGAAAGTGAAATGTGAGCAGGTAGAACCTGGCTATTTGGGAGTCCTCAAAAAGCAATGAGGGGGCAGGTAGGTGGTGCAGTGGATAGAGTCAGGAAGTTTCATCTTTCCCAGTTCAAGTCTGGCCACAGACACATACTAGTTGTGTGATCCTGGGCAAGCCACGTCACCTTTTTTGCCTCAGTTTCCTCATCTGTAAAATGAACTGTAGAAGGAAATGGCAAACCATTCCAGTATCTTTGCCAAGAAAACTCCAAATGGGGTCACAAAGAATCAGACATGACTGAAAAACAACAAAAGCAGTGGGGCTAACAATGGGACTTGTGGAAGTGAGGAAAGAGCTCTCCTTTTCTATTTTGCTTACAGTGTGCAGCACACAAGTCAGCATTAGTTTGTCCTCTCCCTCATGTGTATGTGAAAGTTTTGTCTTCCTATCTAGAATGGCAGCTTCTTGAGAACAGAAGCCATGTATGGTGTTTTTTTTTGTTGTTTTGTTTTTGTTTTGGTTTTTTTGGATAGGGGCCTATAAAGCAGGAATGGAACATGGGCACATAGTAGGTCTTTAAAAATGCTTGGATTGATTACCTTCTGGTAAGTAAATGCTAGATTCTTTTATCTTTACTGGTTTCCATATGCACATAGAAACATGTTTTAAGTTAACTGAACTATGAAATGGAATGCTGCCAGATTTGGGGAGGGGTTAATATTTAAACATATACTGGATAAGAAATGAAAAGGGACTGAATTGGGTCACTGTCTATTTTCTTTTTAGAAAAGGACTGATGATTTCAGGACAAATGTGTTTCATTTGCCAACTCTCCAAAATTCAGGGAAGAAGCATGAAATATCTTTCCAAAAACAACAATATCCAAGAGAGCACACAGTATAATTTTAAATTGTCCACAATTGTTCTTTTTAATTTTATAAGTCTAGATCATCAATTTAGAACAACTACATATCTAAGTTAAAATGGCAAGTTCTTTGTCAAAAACCAATGTACACTCCTATAGTTCTATAACATATTATAATTTATAGTTTCCTCACAATTACCTTGTGAGGTAGGCAATGCAATTGTGATTACATACTCAAGTTAACAGATGAGAAAATTTATGCTCAGAAAAGTTACATGACCTATTTGAGGGCCCTCATCAAGAGCCAGGATTTGTCTTTTGAATCCAAGTTTAATGTTTATTACTGTGCTGTCTCTCATATGCCCACTATGATTTCAAAGTAAGTGATTCAATTAAATAAGCATTTATTGTCTATTACACACCAACTTAAATTAATTGGAAGGGAACATTGGTGAACAACAGTTCAGCAGGGATAGATTCTGGGTCATTTTTTCTTGCTTGCTGGTGGTATTTTCCATAAATCTTGGCCCCAGGACTCATTGGCATTTGTTCAATTGCTGTCTCTCTACAGTCAGCTTTGAGTTCTAAGTGACAAAGTAAAGCTGTTATAAAGCTCAGCATTTTAACAGCAACCTGGACAACAGGTAACCATTATGTGGGGCAAACAATGGTGTTATTGAAGAGGCTTTCAGAGATCACTTGGGAAGCCCATACTTGTTTGAACAAACCAATCAGACTGTACTGGGCAGCACCTACATGGTTCTTCTAATAAAGGAATACTCCCCAAACCTCCCTCTAAATATCCTGAAACAAATACCATTTGCGTCTTTTTTTGGGTCCTCAGTAAGATAACATTCATCTTTTGAAATGTTAAATGAGATAGTAGGAAAACAGGAAAGGGAGAGACATACAGACATACACACAAAGCAGCTTTATTATTATCACTAAAATCAAAAGGGGTAAAAATCCCCTACCACCCACTTAAGGAACCATTTTCCCAGATAACACTGCTTAATGCTTAATAGCTAAAAGTTAAATTTTCCATTTTCCTTAAATCAAGAATTTCCTTCCCAACTCTTTACCATCCCCACTCCACTTAAATCCCGGATCACCACAGACTAAAAGGCTTGTGCTCTGCATGGTTACAAAATGAAAAGCTTACAATGAAAACAATTTACCATTACCTCTCATCAGACTTTTAGTTAATGGGTAAGTGATTGGGTGATTGAAGATAGAGGGAGAATTTTTTAAGTATCTTCTGTTTATCAAATATTAAGATATTAACTTAAATCAGAAAATTGTAGCTAGCTTGTAGTTCCTCATTCAAATGGATTTGGATGTGGTTGTGACAGATTCCAGGAGTAGGGATGGTCCCCCCTGGAAGAGGTCACAGAATTTGGATTTCAAAAGGAACTGCAGATTGTAAAAGCCATTTCAAATTTACTACTCTGTAAACCCTCCTCCTCCAAAAATATGAGCAGATCATACACCAATGAGCTCCACTTAAGGGGGGTTTCCTGAGATTGCATGCTGAAGACTTGGAGGATGGATAAGGTTGGGTCTGAGGTGTAGAGTTACCTTTTTGGCATCTGATAAATCTGGCTTCACAGAAGTCACAGTAATATTCAAAATAGAACCAATTAAAAAACAAAAACAGAACCACAAAAAATTCAGGAGACTACTGAAAAATTCAGACAAGATACTTTCAGTTCAGACTTGTATTATAGGAAAAGAGTAATAATTAAAACAAAGCTCAAATACTACTTAAGTAAAAGTCAGTCATTGTTTTATGTCGACCTGGACTCTGGAACACCAGGGCTAGCTGTTGTTAACCAAAGAAAATGGAAGTTTTATACTCTTGTATCCTACTCCCTTTATTAAAGAGCTTTGGAAGAAATAAAGTCCTTCTACTATTTTCCAGGGATGAATCATGGAGAGGTTCATGATAGCCTTCATTTCTATAGGACTTTACAATTTACAGAGTTCTTTCCTTGTAGCAAGACAAATACGAAGGCGGCACATGTAATTCTAGAATCCTTCAGTTACTGAAACTCAATAGCTCTATGACCTTTGAAATCCACTTTAAAAAGAAAACTGTTCATCTATCCCTGGCTCCCTTATAAATAAATAAAAGTGAAATATACCTACAAGTTATATGATTACTCAAAAATTTTGATTATGAATTGGATAAAAAAATTTAGGCCTCATAAGATGAAATATTATACATGGTTTGTTTTGCCTTGATATTTCCCTGACCAGGTGAAAGGTCCTTAGAAGTTAGCTAAACCAACTCTCTTTTTACAGATACATGTTTATTGGATTTTTTTACTAGATAAAAAAGGTCATTCTTTCCTTAAAATCTTACCTAGCCTTGATCACTGAATGGGCAGTTTCCCCAATCAAACTGAGAATTGGAGAGTTATTAAAGACCTTAGCCTTAAAAAAAAGCCAAGGTTTCCTCCTGCATCCAGGGTCATCTCCAGTCTATACAGATGAGGAAACTGAGGTCAAGGGGCTTGCCCAAAGACATACTGGTACTAAGCTGCAAAACCAGGATTTTAGCATAGGTCCTCTTCTTACCTGTTTACTCTCATGAGGATTTTTAGCATCTCTGTTCCCCATGTTATCTGCCTGTCTGAATGCAGTTAGCAAAGAGATTTGTAACTAAAAATCAGCCCTAAAATTTCTAGAAAGAATCTCCTGATTTTCTTCTTTCACAATGTTAGCAGAAAGGGTAAGAAAGGAAAAGAGTCAAATGACCCAAGTCTCAATCTAGATTGTTTCATCACCTACTTATTTTACTTTGAACAAGTCTTTTCTACTCTCCAGATTTATTTTCTTATTGGTAATATAAGGAGGGTAGATCAAATGATTGATATGACCCCTTCTAGCTCTCAAATCCGATTTCTAATCATTATCTTTCTGTATTCCCCTAGAGAGATCTCTTAGGAAACAGCCTGTTGATCAAGTTCTGAACAGAACAGAAAGATGAGTTCTATTTACCTAAGCTTCTCTTAGCATTATATAAGCATAAAAATGCTTTTCTTTCTTATTCATTCATTCATTCTAGGAGGTTATTTTCTGTTTTCTTTCCTCCCTTCAAAAACTCTGTATTTCTTTCAGCTGCTTACAAAATTCTGTATTCTTAGACAATGGGGTCAATTACCAGCATTTTTACCCTCTTCCCCTTCCCTCTCCATAACAAATTCTGCAGCAGACTTTGTTCTCTATGGGAGAGAACAGGTAAACTACATACAGTTCCTTTCTTCATTTTATTACCCAATTCTCTGTCTCTCTCTTTCTCCCCTCAATAAAGGAATATTCTTGGAGAGGAAGAAATGCTGTATCAATCAAACTTAGAGGCCTTTGTATTAGAGTGCACAAGTCACAGGTCAAGGCAAAGATGCTTATCATCTTTATCATCAGTTACCTATAGAAGGAGTCAGGAGTGGAGGACATGATGAGATGTATAAATAAGGACAAAATATCAGAAAGAGCTAGGCAAGACATAAAGCATCATGCAAGAAAAAGAGTAAATGCAATATTCCTAAAACAAGCTTTCTCTTCCCCTGTCTGTATCTCATTCCTTCTCATTTAGAATGTGTTCAATTTAATTCAACAAACATTAATTATATACCTGCTTTATGTCACGCACCGTGCAAGGTAGTACTGAGATACAAAGAAAAAAATAAACAAGCATTTATTAACTACTTATTATTTGCCATGCACTGTTCACAAAAATTAGGTAGAGGACAAATTTCAATATTAGGATATGTGAAGGGGTTGGAGGAGGAAATAACAACTTGAGGAATCAGGAAAGGCTTCTTTCTTTTAGGAAGTAGTTCTGAACCAACTTTAAAGTGAAACCCAAGGAGGAGCCATGCCATGAGAAATAAGAGTTTGAATATAGTTTTAGTGATTTCTCTCTGATTGGAAGAATCAAGGTCTAAGAGAAGATTTGAGAAGCTCAGAAGATTGTAACATGAATGATCTGAGATCAATGGTAATCTGATTGTTTATACTGGAAAGATCACTGGATTTGGAAGTTTGAAGAGATGGCTTGAAATCCTAGTTCCATCATTTATCAGTGATGTGAACTTGGGTAAATCACTACCTCTAAGAGCCTCTCAAAAGCAAAGTACTTTGTGCAGGTGCAATGAACTGGTTGTGATCAGAACATGAGCCAGAGTGTGTCTGGCTCAGGATGAAGAGGACTTAATTAACTTCACAGCATCAGGAAAAGGGACTGGACTTGTGATTTCATTAATACTGGGAACTTTCAGGTGAGAACTCCCTCATTAGATTATGAGATCCTTAAGAACAGGGACATCTTTTGCTTTTCTTTGTATCCCTAATACTTAGCAAAATACAATAAAATATTTATTGACTAAGGAATTTTTTTTTTTCCTACAATCACAGATGGGTATTTTCTCTGTGATGGAAAGTCTTAAGGAGTTGCCTAGGGCAACATGAAATTAAGTGACTTGCCCAAGATCACTTGAACTCAACTCTTCCTGGCTTCAGTGTCTGCTCTCTAACTACCATGTCATAATGCCTTTCACTTATGACAGATTTCTTTCTGTCATCACCTCAGGAGACACACCCATCTCTTGTGCTTCAGAAGTTCAGAGTACATTAGTAAAGGATATTGTGGTTGCTATTGTGTTTTATTTGACATGCTTTAAGGCTATCCTTCTAGAACATAATGCACCAAATTATGCAAACAATTTATCATGCAGCTCAGTCTTGGATTAGTATGAATAAAAAATTCTGAGATGTGGTTGAATTATTTGAATATGCACTGCAGGTTTCCATTGAGCTGATACCAGTTACCATATTTTACATAATTCTAATTTCAAATAATGTGAATTCAAATACATGCTACCAGTTAATGGGATTCATTATTTTACCAATTTGGAACCTAGCTGTACTTTGATTTTAGAGGGGAGAAAAGTCCCTCAACTGAAACTGGGACTGTACTTGGTTTCCCTTTTCAAATGTAATGGCAAAATTGGATAAGGAAAACCTCTTTATTATTTGGTGAGGCACATTTGTTTCTGAAAATATATAAGAAACTGATCTGTGAATATGCAGTCAGGATAACCACTATTCTGCTGATTATGCCTGTTTTAAACTAAGAGGCTAAATAGCATTTATTTTGGGATAAAATTGTTGATTTTAGAAGGTCTGACCAATTTTCTGGTCTTGTTATTTCAACAAGACTCATGTCATTTTTCTGTACATACAAAAGAATTAAAGTTGGTAATGCTTAAAGGAAACATGGCATCATGGAAAGACCTCTCTGCAGTAAGTAGGGCAAAAATTAGGAATCTGGGGGAAAGGAAAACATTCCCGGATCTGAATATGGAATTCATTTGCATTATAATCCCAAGTGGTAAGTCTTCTCATTTCCTCTGCATCGGTGATTTGGTTCCTCCCATTTGCTCTTGTTTCTCATGAACAATGAATGGAAACACTCACATGTAAGAATTTCAACAACCTTCTTCAAGACAGATGTTTTGGAAACCACTAAAAAGATTCTTGTCATATTAAAGCACATAATGCATTTTTACAATCCATTCATCTCCAAAGCTTTACAATGAATTATTCTTCAAGCTAAATATTAGCTGTGAACTCAAATACTTTGCTATTTAGCAGTCTTGTTTTATATGTTCTCTTCAAGCAAAATAATATTTCATTTGAGAAAGGGTAGGTTAGTAAAAACTAAACATATATGTCAGAGGAATCTTTATCCAGAATAGAATCTAATGTCAAAAATGTCCTACTTTCCTCCTAATGATGAACTTATACTGTGTTCAGATCTTTGCTGAATAAATGACTTTCAGGAAGTCAGTTAGACAGTTGGGGAAGAAAATGAAATCTTTTAAGCCCCAGGGCACCATTTAGTACATTGTTACTTTAGCTTACTAAATGGTGCTCTGGTGACCTGAATTATTGCTTAATACATATTAAGTACCCACATGAATCTCTGCTCTTTTCATGGTGCCTTATTCCCCCCCAAAGCAAATTACTATAAACTTTGCTCTTATTTAAAAATGGGATGCTCAGCAGAACTACTGAGGTCATTACAGGATCCACCTGGATGAAATGTTAAAAGGCCTGTCAAGAAGAATTTACAACTTTTCCCCCCCAAATACTCTGATTAAATGAAAATACACACCACACACACATATTGAATTGAACCTTTAGGGAGACCAGACCATAAAACATTGCTCCTGGAAGTATCCAAATGACCAGCGAGAGGCCTCATAAAAAACCCACAAATCTGTTTAATATAGAGATCTGGTCAATTAGCAGGAATGGGTAGCATCCTACCATTTTATATGCATTAAAGGTCCTTAGTTGATGTTTGGCTTCAGCCAGGGCTACAAGATGATCTGTCTAATCACAAAGGCAGAATTATGTCTGAATAAAAAAATCAAGATTGACATCAATGTTATTTATATAAATATGACACACATCTTCTTTAATGAATCATCTATTTGAGTAGTTTCATAAGGAACCTGTTTTGCTTTCTCTAGCGTAGATATTAAGTTACAAGGAGTAATATGCTATAGCAAAGAATGCTAAAAACAGAATCTTCAGAGACTTGAGTTCAAATGCTGCCTACAAAACTTATTTTCTGTGTAACCATAGGCAAGACATTAAAACTTGTTCAGTATCTGTAAAATGGGATAAACATATCTGCAACAGCTATACCACAAGATTATAATGAAGTTTGTCCAACACCTCAAAGTCTTAAAACTATATAACTGTCAGGATTATTATTTACGAATATATAGAACTGTCTCCAAGAGGTTTTTTTTTTTTTTTTGTTGTTGTTGTTGTTGAGATACTCAATGTGTCTGGCTCTGTTGCACTCTATTCAAAGGATAATCCACTGTATGTTTTTGCCCAGACTTTTCACAAAGACTACCAAAGGCTGGAGCAAAAAACAACTATGTGAAAATGCATACAGGCAAGATCACAGACAGAAAATATACTGCAGACACTTCAAGTGATTCATCTGGTCATGTTACTTTTAACATTGATGCAACCTGGACTGTATCCAGCCAGGCAAGCTGATGCATGTGAACCTGGGTTTTAAACGTACACTTTCAAAGCTGCACATGCATTTTTATTAGTCTCATTCTGTGAACACACTCAGTGAGTTGCATTTTTATCTCCTTCCTTTTTCCTCTTCTGAGGGCCATTTGCAGATCATTAAGTTCTAAGTTCATAAGAACAATTTTTTTTAAGTGGATGGGTATAGAGTAGCAGCAACTCTAAAAACAAATACAAGAAAGACATTTTCTAAAACTCAACCTGATCATCTTTTCTCTTTTCTAAGAACAATGAAAATACATTGTCAGGAACTCTGGAAAATTGAAAAAAGAGCATTATAAAAACTGTCTTGCATCTTCAGCTATAACACTTAGAGTTGGAAATTATTTTTTACAATCTTAGGTAAGTCATTTCAACTCTCCAGGCCTTCTTCATTCCCACATCTATAAAATAAAGGGGCTGGGCCAGACATCTAAGGTCTCTTTCAGTTCTAACAGTGTAAAAGTCCCTTTTAGTCAAAGAATGACCTGGCTTATATACCTAGAAGTCACTTCTTTTTCCCACTGCATCTTAAGGATTCTTTTCCATTTGAGTCCATAGAGATTGCAAGTTGGTGACATGACAGTTAAACATCTGCTCCTTTGGTGATTTCTTTTTCATTTCCTCCAAATGTCTGACTACTCCAAATAAACATCCAACAACAATTTTGAAGTGCTTGATTAGAGTTCCCTTCATTTACTTTTTCTAGAAGTTATGATCACTCAAATCCAATGAACTAATAATGTTTTGGTCTCTTTCCCACTCTACTTTCAACTCAGAGTCTTAGTGGTCACCTCCTGCTCTTCCTTTCTGAAGATAAAAGGGAATATTACCAAAACCATCCTCTGCTTTAAAAAAGGCATGAATATTGTTGTGGTTTCTGCCCATGCAAATACCCTTCTTTTCTTTCCTTTACTGACATTTGCTAAATGTAGGCTGGGCTACCAGCAAATCCCCTAATGAAATGCCTGAGACCACAAGTGTTTATGTAGTTATGCCAAAGAATTTGGATGATGCACAAGATTTCTATTACTGGTAATAAAGGAGTCATGTTCTATTTCACAGTATTTTATACCCATTATTCTATAATACCTCAACCCAGGTCCAAAACAACCAAACAAAAAGGAGTTGCCAAAAATACTTGTAAATAGGTTCAAGTAAAGTGGTGCACCTGTGTGAACAGAAACAGGCCCCCTATCCCATCCCTGAAAGAAGCCATAGTATTATATACATCAAATGCAAAGCATGTCAATCAAAAGAAAGCAACTAAGATTACTGTATGATCCAGAAAATGATGAAGAAACTAGAGAAAAGGGATCAGTACAGAAGGTGCCAAGTGAACAGAGCCAACATTTTCATTGTTTAATTGCTATGAAATGGAAGCATGACAAATGTTTAAGTGTGGGAACCCAAAAAGGTAGGAGGGGACTTATTCAGGGTGGTCCGAGGAAGAATAGCCAAGGAGTGTTGAGGAGGGAGTCGGCCAACCACAAATTTCTCCAGATTATCAGGAAAATATTTCCTCAACAGTAAAGCCTTCCATCTCCCAAGGGAACTGGTGGAAGACCCCTAGCCTGAGTCATTCAGAAAAAATACTTTACAAAGAACGTTGTAAAATAATATACCACAGGGAATCATCTCGAAACAATGAGAGAAGAGCTTCACTGACCTAATAGATTTTTTCCAGTTCTTACTTTTGTTATTCCCAAGTTCCCTTGCTTCTTCACGACATAATTCCTGAGAAGTGGGCTTCAGGAGATTTAGGAAAGCACCAGGATGCAGGGCTCTTGCGAGGAAGGCTTTCTGGCCAGGGAGGAATTATTGAAGTGGGCTCTGATTCGCTCTGGTGAACGGGCTTCCAGCTGTGCTGCATCAGATTGCAGTCTGGCTGACATTCATGTAAACAGCTCCACCTGGCCTCAATGGACTGGGGAGAAAAACTGATGTCATTTCCAAGGCCCTGGTGCTCCCTGAGCCAGGCACCCATCAATCAGGGCTCAGCAAGCTCAGGCAGAAGCCCTCTCACATTACCACTTCACACCGAGGGCTTGTTGAAAATGTTCCCCTTTAACATCTGCTAATCAGATTTCTTCCTAGGAGCCTGTAACAATTAAACCTGCTCCATTGCAAGGAGCACCGTGGAAGGAGGATTTTTACACGTCCACAGCTGGGCAGTTAGCAGAACAGATGGACCCTATCTGAGGCAATGGCTCTTGCTTCAATTTAATTAAGCCAGGAGAATGAGGTCTAAAAGGAGATGACTGCCTCAACTGTCAGAATAGTGCTGGTCTAATCGGCACTTGCACTTACCAAGAGGCCGAAAGGCTAAGACTTCTCCAGACAGGCCGTTAAACAATTCTGAGAGATCACCAGACACTCACTTAGCAGGCAGGACTCAGACAAGGTGACTCCCTGGGAAGTTGGGTGCTGCCTTCTGGAATTGCTAACAATACTCAAAATAGTGTCTAGTCAGTCTTCTTCATCTGAATATTGGCTCCGACCTCTGGAACTGGATTGGAAAAGAGACCTCTCTGTTTGAACTAGCTAAGTCTTAAAAGACGTTCCAGATTGGACAAATAATTGACCATTTTTCTGGGTTAATGTTTCCAAGTTTTTTCTACTCTACTAACCTGTCCCGTAATTGTGTTTTTTTTTTAACTCAACAATAATTTTTTTCTTTTTTTTTTAAATTAAAGCTTTTTATTTTCAAAACACATGCACAGATAATTTTTCAACATTGATCCTTGAGTAGCCTTGTGTTCCAAATTTTCCACTCCTTCCCTTCCCCTAGAGGGCAAGTAATCCAATATATGTTATACATGTTAAAATATATCAACAATAATTTTTAACCACCCTGCCCAGTGAATGAAGCTAATTAATGACCAGTCAAGTCTAGAAATCCAGATCTTCTGATGTCCAGTTAAGTGCTCCCTCCATTACACCAACTGGAAGAGGAGCTGATGAAGAAACCATTTACAAACACCCATGTGACTGTCCAGAAGGGAAAAGACAATCACTTGCCAACATTTGAGTGAAAATGGACCACAAAACAAGACATTATCCTTTCATTATGCTTTTTTGATTCCTCAAAGGAATGAAAGTGGGGGAGAGCAGAAGATAGGGAGGGACAGAGTTTCAGAGTTGAAATCAAAGTTCTGGGATTTTATTTTTTATCAGCCCCAATAATTGATCACCAAGAATATGAGTCCCTTCCCAGTACATTTTATATGAGGATGCATTTTAGCTTGTTATTAAAGCTTCTTAGCAATAGGAAGACATAAGTGTAAGTATTACACCTGCTATTAAAAGAGCAAGGCAGTTCATCCTATTTATCTCAGTTCCCTCATCTGAAAATGGACTGGAGAAGGAAATGGCAAACTACTCAAGTATATTGCCAAGAAAACCCCAAATGAGGTCATAAAGAATTGAATATGACTAATCAACTAAAAAAAAGTAGAAAAAATGCATATGTATGTATACACACATACATATTTATGAGAGAGTATGCTTAGTGAAAACAATTTGGGCTCAAATTCTACCTTTATCATTAATTATAAAATTATTACAGGTGATTCTAAGATTTATAAATGAATGCATATATAGAGAAGACCAAAAATACTTGGTCATAACTATGTATACAAATGTGTTTATATGCATGTAACAGTATATTATATAAATATACACCCATCTGCATATACATATATTTGTGTTTCTAGATACATATATAAATATGTGTATCTTCACACAGTTACAAATGAATTGAGAGTTGCTCATATACATTAGTAAAATGAGATTTTACATTTCAAGTTATCTAATGAAATTATAGGTCCAAACCACATATACTTGAAAATTAACTAAATCAGCAGGAACACTCAATTTGTCACTATTTTTCTCAGCAACTATCTCATGTGATAAATAGTAATTATTTGCACTCATTCTTTGATTCTTCCTTCCATTTCATTAAAAAACACATTTTTTACTTAAAATGCTCATGGGTAGGCCGAGCGAATATAATAAAAATGACAATACTACCCAAACTAATTTACTTATTTAGTGTCATACCAATCAAACTCCCAAGAAATTATCTTACAGATCTAGAAAAAAATAGTAGCAAAATTCATTTGGAAGAACAAAAGGTCAAGAGTTTCAAGAGAATTAATGAAAAAAAAAAAGGCTGATAATGGTGGACTTGCTGTACCAGATCTAAAACTATATTATAAAGTAGTGGTCATCAAAACCATTTGGTACTGGCTAAGAAATAGAGTAGTCAATCAGTGGAATAGGATAGAATCACAAGACAAACTAGGCAATAACTATAGCAATTTAGTGTTTGATAAACCCAAAGACCCCAGCTTCTGGGATAAGTACTCACTATTTGACAAAAACTGCTGGGAAAATTGGAAACTAGTGTGGAAGAAATTAGGGCTTGACCCACATCTAACACCACATACCAAGATAAGATCTAAATGGGTTCATGATCTGGATATAAAAAGTGATACTATAAGTAAATTAGAGGAACATAATATACTTTACCTCTCAGACCTATGGAGGTGGAATAAATTTATGTCCAAAGAAGAACTGGAACTCTAAATTGAAAACCAGATAGATAACTTTGACTTAAGTTAAAAAGTTTTTGGACAAACAAAACCAATGCAGTCAAGATTAGGAGGGAAGCAATAAATTGGGAAATCATCTTTACATTTAAGGGTTCTGATAAAGGTCTCATCTCTAAAATATATAGAGAATTGTCTCATTTGAGAATTAAAGCCATTCTCCAGTCGATAAATGGTCAAAGGATATGAACAGACAATTTTCAGAGGATGAAATTAAAACTATTTGTAGTCATATGAAAAGGTGCTCCAAATCACTATTGATCAGAGAAATGCAAATCAAGACAACCCTGAGGTACCACTACACACCTGTCAGATTGACTAAAATGACAGGAAAAGTTAATGATGAATGTTGGAGGGGATGTGGGAAAACTGCGACTCTGATACATTGTTGGTGGAACTGTGAACAGATCCAAACATTCTGGAGAGCAATTTGGAACTATGCTCAAAAAGTTATCAAACTGTGCATACCCTTTGACCCAGCAGCATTTCTATTGGGCTTATATCCCAAAGAGGTCATAAAGGAAGGAAAAGGCCCCACATGTGCAAGAATGTTTGTGGCAGCCCTTTTTGTGGTGGCTAGAAACTGGAAACTGAATGGATGCCCATCAATTGGAGAATGGCTGAATAAATTATGGTATATGAATGTTATGGAATATTATTGTTCTGTAAGAAATGACCAGCAGGATAATTTCAGAGAGGCCTGGAGAGACTTGCATGAACTGATGCTGAGTGAAAAGAGCAGAACCAGGAGATCATTATACACAGCAATAAGACTATATGATGATCAATTCTGATGGACATGACTCTCTGCAACAATGAAATGTTTCAAACCAGTTCCAATTGTTCAGTGAAGAAAGCCATATACACCCAGAGAGAGGGATGTGAAATGTGGACCACAATATAACATTCTCATACTCCTTGATTGATGTTTGCTTACATTGTGTTTCCTTTATCTGATATGTCTTCTGTGTAGATACGATTTTTCTTGAACAACAATGATAAGTTTGGAAATATGTATACATATATTCGATTCGTCAAGTATTTTAGCATAATTAACATATAGTGGATATCCTGCCATCTAGGGGAGGGGTGGGGAGTTGGGGGGAAAATTTGTAACAGAAAACTATGTAAGGGTTAATCTTGAAGAATTACCCACACATATGTTATGCAAATAAAATAAAATTTTCAAAAAAACCCATTTTTTTTTTAGAAGATGCCTGCTGGGATGAAAATGGAAACAAAGCCTGTGATTTCTAAGTCATTGTGTCATATGATACTGGACCTGAAGAAAGGACCCCCAAATATTAGCTAATTCCCCCCTCCCCTGGCCACTTTTACAGATGAGGAAACTGAAAGCCAGGTGAGATTTGCCCAGTTAATGAAGTTGGTTAATGACCCAGTAAAGTCTAGAAACTGATGTCCAGTTAGATATTCCCTCCATTACATCCATTACACCACACTGGCCTTTTTTATTTTAAAAACTGGAAGAAGATCTGGTGCAGAAACCACTTACAAACACCCACATCACTGCCCAGAAGGGAAAAGACAACATTTGCCAACATTTATTTGAGTAACAATGGACCACAAAACAAGACATCTTTTCATTATGCTTTTTTGATTCTTCAAGATGAATAAAAGCAGGAGGAGAGGGCAAAGAAATGAGGGGGTTGACTAGGAGGGAGAAAGGATCTTTGCACAGGACATGGTTGGGAAAAGAGACATGTGGGCCATGGGCATATCTCATGCAACTAATCGAAATCCCAAAGGGGCCCATCTACCCCAGCAGGTTCTAGAGATACTTGACTTTTTTGTACTGAAACAAATAACTGAGAAATAACCAACAAGGTCCAATGACATCTAGAAAGAGCTTTGCCAAAGGTCCCATTAAATCTTGGGTTTCCTTCCTTCTTCCTCTTCCTCCTACCTTTTTCTCTCCCCTCCCTACTCCAAGAGCTACAAGTTTCTGGAATGCTTACTGTTCCTTCCCCTTCTCTGCCCCCACCAATTTATTCTTCTTTGTCTTAGTTTTAATAAAATATTGGTATGTTTGCACTGTGATTCACATAGGGAAGCCTCACTTCATTATGTGAGTTGGAAAAAGAGACAAAATAAAAAATTAATGGGAAATATTCTCTTGTATTATATGATGCTGATAAATCACTTCAGCTGCAGCCATCATTCTTCATTACTGATAATAGTTGCTGCCTTGGCAGTGGGTAACCCTGTTAGAGATGAATGTACAATGTGGCTGGTGTACTAGGTGAAGAATGTCCTGTGAAATCCTGCCCTTTCCTGCCTTTCCTCTATTTGATTAGAAGATAATAATTCAGGAACCTGGATTGAAGTAGATTCCCAGGCTCATTTCCAGGGGCCCTGAGCAAGGAGGAGGGAAAGAGACAGACAGCTTGATCTTGCTTTCTTTATTTAATCTGAAAGAATCTGTACTGGAGGTCTGCCTTTTCTGACTGACCTGTTGCTTTCCAGTGCTCAAGTTGAAAATAAACCCTGGAATTGATTGAGTTTTCAGAGAGAATTTTTCATTGCCCTAATGATTTTTGGTGTAGAATGTTGTGGTTATAGATTGACTCATTTATTTTTTTCCTTCACAAAAATTCTATCTCCTTCCTTCATTCTGACAACAAACTAAAGAAAAACATTTTTTTCACATCATTCTTTCTCCACCCCTCCCCCAAATAAAGCCAGACTCTGATTAATGCAAATAATGAATCCCTCCAAATGGTAGCATATAGTCAGATTCACACTATTCAAAGTAATAATTATATAAAATATGGTCATTTGTCCCAGTCCAATGAAAATATGCAGTGAGAATTTGAACAATGCAACCATTTATCAGCATCCTTTGTTTGTACCCATTGGGACTTGGCTGAATCTTTTATCCTTCTTCCCCCCCCCCAATTACTCAAAAAGTGTATAATGGCAATCAGGCATCCAGCCAAGGTACCCTGATGTTTTCTTTCCTGAAGGAAAAGTGAGTTTGATATGCTTATTTGGGGTAAAGCAGAAGCAAAGATATGATATTTAGGTTCTATTATACTTTGTCACCAATTCCTATGTAACTTTACTGAATGATGGTGAAAATCCTAAATAGTCATGAAATTATCCAGCAATTAGATGATTACAAAATATTCTCCTCATTCCCTGTCCTTTTCTATCCTTATCCCAACCCACCCCAAAACAACATTCACTTTTAGAATTAAAATTTCTAGAGTAAATATAGCTACTGTCTCTCAAAACCAGTTTGAACTTATTACCACCCAGGAGTTGTGGATTGACTATTGTATTGAGGTTCCTGGAAGATGCAACAGATAGAGTGAAAAATCTGAGTTCAAATATGATGTCAGATGTATGATCCTGGCCAAAATCTGTTCGCCTTACTTTCCATATCTATAAAATAGGGATAATAATAGCATCTACTTCCCAAAGTTGTTGTGAGAATTAAATGAGATATTAATTGTAAAGCACAGTCCCTGGCACATACAGGGTGATGTATGAATGTTAGTTATTATTGTCATTTTTACTATCATTATTAACATTATTTTATATATTATGCTATATTATACTACATATTATATGTCACATACATTATAAAATGTTATATTACATATATTTCCTGCCTTACCTCTATTTAATAATTAGAGGATAATGATTTCATATATTATATATTACATATATTATAATATTTAGTATATGTATCATATTGTTACTTATTTGCATGGCAGCTATGGTTATTGGGGAGTTGGAAAAGACAGGTTTTGTATTGATCTTTCTGTTTAGACTCTTTACAATTCAGATCCTGAATTTGATTCTTCCTTGTGTGGCAGATAAAATATTTTCTGTTTCTCTTATGCACACACATATGCGTATATCTCTTCCATTTAAATCCTACTCAGATTTTTTTTCAGTATGATAAAGTGTCTCTAAGACTAGGCCAGAAGAGTGAAAACTTTAACAATGATCTTTTTTCTCCTAAGCAATTCACATGCATGTCGGCAACAGAGAAGAGAATATTTTCAAGATTTATAAGAGTTCATTTATGCAGTCCAAACCTGACCCCACTTTTCTACAACATCTGCAACAAGTGATACCTGACACGTGGAAACATCACCCCATAACGCCTAGGTCTCCTCCTTGGGGGCAAGAAGAATAGCTTTCATCTTCCTCCCACAGGACCATTCTTTCTCAAACTTGATAATGGCTCTTTATAAGTTTTATAAGCTGATCACCCCCAAGTTCTCCAGTCCTTATACTATTATGGTTGCCATCTTTTGAACAAATTCAAGATTGTTTATGGATTTCCAGAAATATGATACTGGATAAGAAGACAATGTTTCAGATATGGCTGACCAGGGAATACAGACTTTTAAAATTGGGCTGTATTGTGTGAGTGTATGGGGCACATACATATGTATACACATGGAGATATACATATAATATATACCTAGAGGAACAGTGAACAGACCTGTGATTTCTTTAGTGTAAGGAACTCCAGGTGAGGAAACTCCCTCTATCTAAAACAGGCTGACACTTTCTGTTCAACTTATACCTTTTTTAAAAAATTTTTTTAACCCCTGTTTTATTTATTGTAGAACTGACCAAAGACACAGAATAAAAAATAACAGAATTCGGGGATGCCATCTCATTTCTGATCATTGATCTTAATGAATTACAACTGTCTTCTGGCTCACAAGCCAATTATATCATCTAAGCTGTTGAATACATGAAATTAAGGGTTTTTTTGTTTTTTTTTAATTAAAGCTTTTTATTTGTATAACATATGTATGGGTAGTTCCCCAGCATTGATATTTACAAAGCTTTCCATTACAACTTTTACCCCCCAGTCCCCTCCCCTCCCCTAGATGGCAGGAAGTCCACTACATGTTAATAATTCAACTGATATATCTTAAGGAGTTCCCTCTTGAATAAGGTACGTGACTTGCCCAGGAATATAAAGAGAGGATTTGAACCCAGGTATCCATAGTTTTAAGACTGGCTCCACTATTACCACTCTGCACCTGTCTACTTGCTTGCTTGATAATTCTGTTTTCCATCAACGACCCTCTGCTTTGCTTTTGATGCTCAATACCCCCTCATCTCCCTCGGTTGCCTTTTCCCTCTGATTGGAGGAGAGAGCAATAAACTCTGGCTCAGAATTCCCAGACCTTTTCAGGTAACTCTTCATTTTCCATCATCAGTCCTGGATGGTTTTGACTCCATGAAACAATATTCCCCTATACCTACCCCACTTCCCTTCCCTTTTCTGCTTCCCTTGGCATTTTCCCCTATTAGAATATAAGCTCCTTGAGGGTAGGAACTGTCACACGGCATTAGCTCATTTGGTTTCCATGTTACATGGTTGGATTTACACTCAACTTTTTCATAGGAATTGTTACAGTTCCGTTCCATCTCTCCTATTCTATACTTCTGATACATGGAAACATTTTTTTCCAAGTGAAATAATTGGAACAAATGCATAACAGGGTGGAATGAATTTCCCAAGATCAAAAGTGGCACAGGAAATTCAGCATAAAGAAAGAGAAGAGAGAAAGGAAACCAAGGATGTATGGCTCAGAAGAAAGGCCTGCTAACAGAATTGGTTGCATCTTTTTTGCTTTCCCCAGGAATTCCCCAACCTTATAAAGACGGCTCTGCTTTGTGGGCCACAGATTTCCGTTAGAAATTGTTTTTCTTCCAGATCTGAGTGTATGGAAAAAGAATTTAATTTCCTTGTTGATGTTATGACTCTGCAGGCTGATTAGTTTTAAGAAAAAATAAATCCTGCAAGAAGACATGCAAATGCAATTTCTCATGTTGCCAAAAAAAATCAGTCATAGACACAATTGGCAATATTTTATTCTTAACACAAAATCAAGAACCACCGACTGCACAGGTATATAGTTCCTGGAAAAGAAGAATCTAAATCTTCCCTATTTTCTTGGTTCTCTTTATTTTTTACCTCAGAAAAGCTGACATTTGAACTCCTGTCTCCTTTTAAATTTTCTGAAATGCCCGGCAATGTTTAAACTCATTCCCTTAGCAATATCTCTGTGCTTTGTAGTGTTTCAAGCAGACAGATGAGGCAATTAGCTATGCACTGTGAAAGGCAACCAGAAAGGCATAGTGAGGTCTAGATTAATGGGAATAATGAATGAATCAAATTCACATGGCATATTTCCATTGGCCTGGAACCAATTACCATATTTTATGTAATTTTAACTTTGAATAGTGCAAATTAGAACACATGAGAACATATTCACACTGATCGGGACCTACTGCAGTTTAATCAGCAGATACCA
The DNA here is from genome assembly GCA_023553655.1 of Myrmecobius fasciatus. NCBI lineage: Eukaryota > Metazoa > Chordata > Mammalia > Dasyuromorphia > Myrmecobiidae > Myrmecobius > Myrmecobius fasciatus. Next base: position 238,951 of record JAJPUD010002128.1, on the reverse strand, counting down.
GAGTTGGAGCCTGTAAGAAGGCCTAAGATTTAGGCTTACTAATTGATTACATTAAATAAAATGCTGAAGAACCTTTCATTGTCATATTCAAAATCAATGTGACAGTCTCAGGAAGAGACCAGAACTGCATCCAATGTCTGGATATATATATATATTCTATTAATCTATTAATTAGAATTATACAGAAGTAAAAAGGATAAAAAGATATACACACATAAACTTAATGCTTGGTAAGTTGAAAGAAGCCTTTGCCTAAAGACCTTTAGTGATCCACTATAACCTAAATAATCTATAATCCTAAATGGGGTTATGAAGAGTCATACATGACTAAAAGTGATTGAATACCACCACAACAATCTATATTGTCATTCAAGATAATGCTTAAAAACAACAGGGATGAACACATATTCCTAAGACCTAGAACTAAAGACCTCCTTTTACAATGACTTTGATTCATTAATGATGATTTTTTTTTGGATCTGGCTCTTCAACAATTTCTCACTTATATATCTGTATTATTTTCTAGTCCATATCCCTCTGATTTTCAATAAGGCTTTCCTAAAAGACTCGCATCAAATGCTTCTCTGAAATATAGGAAGAGACATATACTCTACTGTTCTACCCATCTAGTAACTTTGTCATCAAAAAGAGGCCAGTTTGCTGGTTTAATAATGCCTTCTAATTCTTGTTAGTACAACTGTATTTTCATTTAAAAAAACATTCACTGTGTCCTCCACCCTCTCCAATTATTCAAAATATTTTTATTTTGTTGATAAGCCTAACCTTTGTAAGTGTCCTTATCAACATAATTTTACAGTAACTTCATTAATAAATTACAGCCTACTCAATCTTTGTGAAAATACACCCTAATATTATTTAGCCAATCAGTTGAATTGCAAATTTTACCTTTGTACCTATGGAACTAACTGCCCTCTCTAACACTATTACACCTAAGTTTTCAGTGATGCATTTAATTCACATTAGGTAAAATATTCCAATGTAAGTTCTGAGAGTGAATTGAAAAGCTAACAAAGTGTTACCTATGTAATAGCTAGATCGAAAAAAGTAACAAGGCAAAAACATAAAGTAAAATTTCTAAGCTCTTAAAATAAAGATGAGAGGTGTTCTCCAAGTGTTAGTTTTTATTTTTATTTTAGATACTATACAAAGTATGCTCTATTTTCAACAAATTAGATAAATAAAATCAGGAATGATTTTTTTTAACAACAGAATTCATAACAGATTTCTCAGCACATGGATTTATTGTGAACATTGAAGTAACATATAATTTTATTATATTAAATAGGAAGCCATGAGTAATAATTTTTTTGGGGGGGGCAAAAGGTAGATTTATTTAGGCGAAGAGGTTATAGACGAAATAAGAGGCACCAGGAAGTGGCAAAAATGAAAGAGTTGGAAGAGCAATAGGGATATTATTATCAAGGAAAATGAGTTTGGAAGAATCCATTAAAAGGAATATGCCATGAAGTCTGGGTATGCCATTGACTGGCAGATTAAATCCACAAAGTTTAGCAGAATAACCAAAGTTAGCTATAGTAAGGAAAAAGACACTATTAAAGGGAATGTGCTTTGAGGGAGAGAGAAGGTACCTCTTACTGAGCTTAGTCTTGGAAAAGGACTTTGCCCAGTGATAAATTTTCAATAATCTTATGTAAAATCCAAAGTTTGCCCATTTTCAGGAATAAGTCTTCTGTAAAATACAATATACACATATATTTATAGGAAAGACCCAAAGGACCTTCCAATAAATGAGGCTAAATTATAAGGATTGTAATTTGAAGAAGTATATACTGTCTCTTATGCTTCAAACCAAGGTCAAGCCTTTCATAATTTTTTTTATCATCACTAGTATTCCTCTTAGCATCATATTGTAAGAGATTAAAAAACTATATAGGAGAATTATATATTCTACTCATAACTCTCCTTGTGTGGAATATTTTTTTGTGGTCCTTAGTGATCCAGCCTAATTGTTCTTGATTTTATCTTTTCATTTTTTTGTCATATATACTAGTTAGAAATTACTTGTATTTGGAGCTCATAGTCTGCAAAAAACAAACTATCCAAAACACAATTCTTTTGCAAGTGTTAATAAGACATTAGAAGTGTCTCTGATACTCTCCACATTTATTTGTCAACCTAAGGGATTCATTAAATTTAAAAACATGATATTTTACAGACTTTTTCATCCTAAGGCTTTTTGCACCATCATTGTTCACTGTATTATTAATGACCCACCACACAAAAACCAAATTTATGTGGAATAAAAAAATTAAAATGTTCTGTCACTTCTCAAAATTGTATGAGTTGGAAGGGATATAAGGGATATATATTAAAAGTCTAATACTCTAATTTGATGCATGAATTCTATCTACAGCATTCCTTTTAAGTACATACATAGGCTCTTCCTCATTCTACTCTTTGTAGCTACACAAAAATCAATCTAATACCTCTCTCACATGATAGCTCCTTAATATATGAAAATAGTTACCCATGACTCCCTTAAGTTTTACTTTTTCAAACTTCACATATTCAATTACTTCAATTAATCTTCATACAATATTGTTTCATGTCCTCTCACCATCTTGGTTCTCCTCTTCAAAAAACAAAATAACCAAAGTGTGATCTGACCACATAGAAAAGAGCAGGGCTATCACCTAATGATACGGTGTGAGACAACATTTGCTTTTTCGGTTAGCTGCAATATGCTATGCATTATTTATTTACTATTTAGATCAATAGTTTAGCCACATCTCTGTGATCTTTGACTCCTACAGCTGATTTTTTAAAATAAAAAATGCCCAACTTTACATTAATTTTCATTGTTTTATTAGTCATCTGATATCATTACAATGTGAATTTAAAAAAAAAAACTTAATTTTTTTTATTTGTATCTTTACCTAGCATGGTTCTTAGCATGCTAGTTATTAACTTTTGGTTCAACTGAATTGTTGGATTATTGTCCTGATTCTATCATCCAAAGCAATGATAGCTCATTCCATCTGTAAATTTAATAAGTCTGTTTTAAAGTATCATATAATTAATTGATCAACAAACATTTATTAAGTGCCCACTATGTGTCAGACCCTGTAATGGAATTAAAATGTAAATGTCTCAAGGGCAAAAATTGTTTTCTTCTTTTGTATTCTCAAAGCCCAGTACTGTGCTTGGCACAAAATAGACACAGAATTATATAATACAGAATAGATTATAGAATTGAAAAGTCATTGATAAAAACACGGAACATAATGGTTTAGGGCAGGGCCTGATGGGCTATAATAAATATCTTTTAAAAGATTCATATTGATGCCTTAATCAACACTCCTTGGATTTAACCAGTGTTGTCATTTAGCCCACATTTCTCCATTTTGGACGTTGTTGCTGTTATGACTCATCCCCATGTCCAATTCTGTGTGGGGTTTTCTTGCTTAAGATACTAAACTGACTCTCCATCTCTTTCTTCAGCTCATTTTACAGATGAGGAAACTGAGGTAAATGGGGTTAAATGACTTGCCCCTCTCAAATTTCCTATTACTATTAAGGACATCATCATCTTTCCAGTTGCCCTGGTTCACAACCCAAATGTCATCTTCAACTCCTTACCCCCTACCCCCTCATTCCACATATCCGTCTAGTCTGTTGCCAAATACTGTTGAACAAGATGCCTCTGACTCCTGGTTATGAGGAACCTTGTGTCCTCATCATACGGTGGAGAGTTACTCTCAGAGAGAAAGTCTTGTGCTGGAATCATGTTCTCCATGGAACACTATACCAGAGCTGTAACTAGGATGTGATAATAAAGCTCATGCCTCAGGCAGGCAAAGCTGAAAGAAGCAGAGAAATATTTAAAATGGATGTTTACAAACAGGATAAAATGTAATTTCATGTTTTTAGAGTGAATCCTCTTTTTATATTGTATTTAGTTATGAAGGGTTGGCAACTGTTGTTGAGATAATAACTTCAGACCATAGGCCATAGATTCCTATTTAAGACTGGCTTCTGATTGGTCTGTTCCTCTCCCAATCAACTTCTGAGGACCTAGTACAAATTAATATACAACTTCAAGATAAGAAGTAAACCACTTATAAAATTATTATTTTTTCACTAGTAATCAAGGGAAAAGAACCAGAATGGATAATTGGAATCTTACTCATTCCAAATCTTTAGTTATTTGTTTTAACTTCCTCTCAACAAATTTCTTGCACAACAGTCAAGTATTTAAGAAGAAGGATCTTAAATTCACTTACTTTGCCTTTAAGGAGCACAGATAATTAAATCCAGAATAATCGGGAATCAGACTCAGCATTTTATTGTTTTTTACCTTGCAATTTGAATTTGTTGCTTTTTTTTCCCCAGACATTCATCCCATGAGTCTAAAGAGAAAACTTGACTGACAAAGCATCTAAGAAAGGGAACTGAAAATGAGGATGTGGAAATTTCAAAGAGCAGAAATCTGGGAGTAAGAAATACAGAAAAATCAACTGGCTCATTTCAGTCATTTATGTTGGACCTCTGAAGTATATTTTCACAGTCATATTTTTCAAGTATTAGTCTTTATTACATAAATTTGATGATCTAAGCAATGAGTTAATGACAGGAAATGTCCATTTCCTAACAAACACAAGTAGGCTATGTGTATAGAACTTTGATTAAAGTTAGTCACATTTTCCAAGACTATTTGAGCTTTCCAAGTCCCCCTTAATATTTTTTCAGTTTGTACTCAAAGACTTGAATGATCCAAAAAGGGAAAATCCTTTTTGTGCTAACTTTCCATTTAAGAGAAAAAGAAAATCACAGAAGTAATTCCTTAGTGTTTGAATTCATCAAAAAGAATAAATTATGTTAATCAAGTGTTCCTCACAAGGAGGCAAGCTTTAGTAAGGCAATTCTTGATACAATTTTACAGAATAGGAAAGATCTCCTTAAGATAAGGCTTCAGTATTTTCAAATGTATTCCCTGACAAAATAGAAATAGTGTGGAATCTGAAGTCAGGAATGCTGGGACTACCTCCTAGACTCCCAGATTTTCCTGGCAGTGTAACTGGAAAAGTCCCAAATGCCATGAACCTTGGTTTCCTCATCTGTAAAATGTACACTTCCAAAATTAAGTGTTTTTGTATTGCCTACCTTATGGAGCTGTTATGAGAAAATCTTCAAGTGAAAATCTGAATTGTTATGGGTGTTACCTACTTTTTGTATTACTTTTGTTTGACACAGGGATTGAAAAACCTGGGAAAGGGTTGCATGTGTTTATGTATAAATATAGACATTGTGTATATACTGAAAGCAACCATTTTGTTGAGAGTACTGAACTGGAGTAGGTATTTGGATCTATAAGGTTACTGTTATAGGGAATTTCTCAGTGAGGAAATGCCTTCTACCAATACAGGTTGTACCTGTTCCACAACTTAGAGTCTTAGAGACCTATTTAGGAGCACTGAAAGAATCAATAACTTTTCCATGATCATAAATTGTCATCTGAGGTACTCCTATTTAGCTTTCCATCCCATGCTATGTTTCATGTCAACATAAGTACAAGTAATACCTTCTTCCCTTTTTTTAGAAATTTATCCAAATTAATAAAACCAAAGAGTAATTTCTAGGTAAGGTTGAATTTATCAAGATTAAAGAGATCATGAAAGAGGGGTGGGGGAAGAAGAGAATAAGCATTTAAATAGTATCTATTCTCTAACAGTATCTACTGCTTTTATAAATATTATTTAACTTGATCCTTACAACAACCCAAGGAGGTAGATGCTGTTATCATCCTTATTTTGTAGCTTATTTTAAAGTAAGGTAGATGGAGGTTTTGCCTTGCCTAAAGTCACATGGTTAATAATTATCTGAGGTTGGATTTGAAGTGGGGTCTTCCCAATGCCCAGTACACTATTCACTACACCAAATATAGCTAGAATATCTCCTAGAATGAATATTTCCTCATGGTCTCAGAACAGAAAAAATACCAGAGGAATTAATGTTTAATTGTCAGAATCATCAAAAATAAGATACTTCTGCAGGCTTAAAGTTCTCCCCTCCCATTTTTTGCTCTAAAAATGATCAAATTCAGATCATCAAAATGGTAATTTTGAAACAAGAAGTGTGCCCTCATCAGATTTCTGTTTCTGGATACAGCATCATGGCCTTACACCAAATTTAGCATAATACAGTGCCAAAAGCAATATTGGCAGAAGAATTTCCTTCACAGCTCAGTAGTCCTTGGGGTAAAGCAATTATTACAAGAACCCATTTTCCCTCCCAAGGAAGTTATGTGAAGTTAGAAAAGTCATGGCATTGTTAGGCCCATTGACCTTCAGGATGCAGACCCATCTTTCTCAGTGGCTTTGGTTCCTGACTCATTTTACTTTTTTATCCCAGCCTAATCACCATTCTCATTGAACCTACAATAACTGTTCTGATCACAATTCCTTGAATGTTTTCACTTGTATAAACTCCATTTTCCTTTTCCTTTAGCTATCCACTAATATAATCACAATCTGGATCTCACCATCACTTGAAGGTATTCTTCATTCAAGACCTAAAACTCTGAAATTCTCTATAATAACCATACGCTCCAGAGCTTCCTCTCTCCTTACTTTTCCCATATTTGCTCTTTACCTTCCTTGGGACTTTAGTCTCTTAAATTCTTCTTATTCTCTAACAGTCCATCAAGTCTGTTCTGGTCTCATTTTGCTCCCTAGACCCAACCACTTCAAAGATGTTATTTCCTCTACTCTTGAATTTCCTTACCACTGACTTTCCATTCTTCCCTCTCTGTTACTCTCCAACTTTAGACAGCTCTTACAATCTGCTTTTCAATACCTAAATGCTGAATCAAATCACTAAGTCATGGGTGACTGCATCTATTATAGACATATGCTATTGTGATGAGTGAAAAACTCTAAGGAACTAGAGTTTCTGTGTAATTAATAATCAATGTATTAATTAGACTAGCTAATAATCAATAAATTGGTAGTCAGTAGTTTCTCAAAGAAAAACAAACACAAAAACTTGGAGAGCCTGAAAGCTTTAAATATATTTTTAAAAGAGAATGTCCTTGACAAGGGGAAATAGACCCAAATGAATGGACATTCTTCTTTTTGAGAACATGACTTAATCTTGAGACTCAGCTGCCTCCAGCAATATGGACAGAGGAATCCATCTCCATCCAGACTACTCTAGTTGATTTTCTTAATGAATGAGGATCACTGTAAACTCTAATGGAGTTTAAGGATAGGGACTCATTTCCTTGAATCAAGAATTCTCCTAGAATAGATTCTGTTTATATTCTTAACAGAAGTAAGGTCTCCTAGCTGCATGAGATCCCACCATGATTGAGGAGCATTTCATGGAGGATTAGGGCTATCTCATCAATCAAGTACATCTTTCAGAGACTGATTTTTTTTATAGGAGATAGGTCTGAAATGAGGAAACAAAAGGAGAAAGGCCTCTATCTTAATTTAATAATTAGTCATTAACATAACAAAATAAAATTTTCTCTCACTATATAAGCTCAACTGGGCCCTTACTGCTATGCAGGAATGGTATTGTTTATTTCTTCATTATATTATCTTTTCTCCAAACCTAGAATGGACTGTGGATGCTTTATTTATGTGAAACATTCTCTGACTCAACTCCACAACTGAAAGTTTTTTCCTTCCTCAAATTTCTAAGGAATAATTTGCTTGGACTTCTACATTATAATGATCACATTCTCCCTTTCATCTTAGTTATTTGTTCATCTATAAATCACCATTTCCCTACCCCATTAGATGGTAAGCTCCATGAGGGCAGGGACTTTGTATCCCCTATTATCTTTGTACCTCCAATACATATTCTAATAGGCATTCAGATGTAATGAATCTAAGGGCATGTGGATATTCCTTTGACCAACATATCAATTCTACAGAAGAATAGGAATAGCTGTTGGAATAATGTATTTTCTTCCAGACCACATATTCAAATTGATAGATGTCAAAAATAAAATGACCTAGGGACCTATGAACAGAAAAGAGTAGGTAAAAGGGGGTAGTAGGTGATATGGAATGGAACTTGGACAGCGATAGATTTTTTGGAAACTGAAGAGCTAACTTTGTACCTATTCAAAAAAGCAATAAAAATATAAAAGAGCCATCTAAATTGTATGTCTCTAAATCATGTATTATTAAATTAACGATACTTAATTTTTGTTATCTTCTTCAAAAAGCTGCCTCAGGCTTGTTGATACAAATGAACACTGAAATTTATTCTTACATTTCAGAACTTCAGTTTCATATTTCAACCAATATGTAGGTTCTTTGTATAATCACTCTTTTCTGGTAGGTAAATATATTGCTAAAAAGACCCTTTAACAGTTTGATTCCAGAAGCTACTTCTCTATACAAGGCAATTGCAAAGGAAAAAAATATCATCCATGCCATTCTTTAGTTAACACATCATTATAAGATTTGACACTGGAGACTTACTAATACAGAAATATTGACACTGCTTGCACATTTTTGGAAAAAGCCCACAAGGCTAAATATATTAGGAGTATTAAATTTCTTTGCCTAGTAATATATTTGTCTTTTGGCACTAAGTAGGCACAAGGATAACAAAATATTTATTGTCCCTATTGCAGGACCCATCAGTTACTATGAAAGGAATTAAAACAAGTTAAGGGCCTGAATATAGATTTAAGTGGAAGTATTTAAAATAAATATTAATTGCATTACAGCTTGACAATGTCTCATGGATGTAGCTTTTATAATGATTGGATTAAATACCTACACTGTAGTGGTACCATTGTAATATATCAACACAAAAATAATCTTCTGGTTTTCTTGGCATTATAGCAAGAAGGTTTCCTGAAAGAACTCCCTGATAAACTGTTGGTGATTAAATAGCTATTTTCCCTTGAATAAAAGTTTTTTAATTGATCTTGTATGATACAAATAAAATCTCATTCTGGGGACAGGAGACTTATTGCATTCCAGAATTGAGATTATACTATATATTTGAGGTTGAGCTCTTTAAGAGGAAAAAAGTATTGATTGAAAAGTTGTACACAAACATAAATCACTCAAAATTCAGTAAGTGATCATTTTTTATTAAAGATAGAGTTGAGATAACTTTGCATATTTCAAATGAAAATTTAGGGAAGGTAAAGAAGGGGACAAAGTATTAATGATACACCAGAGGATTCATGAATTAATTTATAATTATATCATTAAGTATACATATGAACATATATAATATATATATACTATATTTCTATAGTGCCTAGTCTAAGTTAAGAAGTGTTAGGAACTGGACCTATAGTTTCATTGCCATAAAGAATGCTCTCTATTGGTGCAGGTCAGCAATCAACCAGAAACTCAGAATCTTAAGATAACTGCCTAATAATCATTCCTAGGTCTGTATCCCAAAGAAATCAAAGGAGGAGAAAAAAAAACGTATTCCTACAAAAATGTCAGCTCTTTTTGTGGTAGCAAAAAATTAGAAATTGAGGTGATGCCCAAAGGGGAAAGTAACTGAAAAAATTGTAGAATAGTATTGTGCTATATGAACTGACAAGCAGAATGTTTTCAGAAAAATGTAGTTATAAGAATAGATGCAATGTGAAGTGAGAAGAACCAAGAGAACATTGCACATAGTAACAGCAATATTGTATGATCAACTGTAATAACTTAGGTCTTCTCAGCAGTACAATGATTCAAGATAATTCTAAAGAACATTTCTAGAGAAAGAACTGCTAGAGTCTGGATCTAGATCAAGTCATACTTTTAAAATTTAACTTTATTTTTTCTTGTTTTTAGGGGTTTTATGGTTTGTGTGTTCTTTTGTAACATAGCTAATATGAAAATGAGTTTTGCATGCGTATATATGTATAATTTATAGCAAATTGCCTGTTTGAGGAGGGAAGGGCAGGAGAAAGAATATGAAACTAAAATTTTAAACAAATACTGAAAATTATTTTTATGTAATTAGAAAATACATGTGTATATTAATATGTATAGGTATGTATGTGTATATGCAAATGTGCATATACGTATGTATGTATGTGTATATATAGAGTCAGACAGACATTTAATAAACAGTTGCTTTGAACACTAAAAGGTTAGAATAAATGTCCCTCTGACCAATGGAAGTAGAAATAAAACCCTCACCATACTGTTTTCAAGACCATATCCTGAAATATTATACCATATCATCCCTCAGGTTTGGTAGGGAATATTTATTCTTTATATTTAAATATTTTTCTTTCCACTTTTAGATATTTAAGGTTTCTTTACACACGTTTTAATTGATTAAACATGAACAACAGCTTTTATGTTAGACGTATTCCTGTGACAAATTCTGAAACAAGAGGCTATGAACTCCATTTGTTTGATTCTTCAAAGTACTTGCAAATAATATATTTCTGAAAATATATTTCTGAATAATTCATAAATTATATATTTCCATTCAAAGTGATGCTTTATAAATAAGATTCATTCCTTATGAATTATTCTCTTTCTAATAATGGAAGTAAGGTTTGTTTCATCTGTGACTTGTTCAAGATCAGATAATATGCCAGAGATATAACAGAAAAGAAAACGGTGGTGACCATCATAAACCAGGAAGCAGCCTATTTAAGATCTGGACTATGTGATTTAAGATCTGGACTAGGTAGTTCAGTGGATAAAGTACTGGGTGCAGTCAGGAAGACTTGAGTTCAAAATCTGGCCACCGACACTTGCTGTATGTCCCTAGTCATTTAATGCTGTTTGCCTCAGATTTCTCATCTGAAAAGAGTTGGAGACGGAAATGGTAAACTCCAAATAGGATCACAAAGAATTGGATATTACCAAACAGCAACAATAAATCTGGAGTAAGGAAGAGAAAAGTTCAAGTCTTGTCTGACTTTTACTAGTGGGATTATAATAAACTTCTTAACTTCTCTTGGTCTCAGTTTTTCTATCTATTAAACAGAGATAATAAAATCTGTAGTATCTATTGCACAGGGTTGTTTCAAAGAGCAAATGAGATATGCATGTAAACCACTGCATAACTTTTAAATTTCTATGTAAGTATCAACTATAATTATTATTACAATATTGCTTTTCAATTTAAATGTGGTTAACTGGTGACCTTGTACAGGGAAAAAGCTATCTTGACCGATCAGATATTGTAAGTCTATACCAAGTTTTGTCTAGACAAAGTATGACCCAAAATCGAAATCGCCCATTAATTTACAGTTTAATTTTAACAAAACTAAAAATAACAAAAGAGTTTTTTGAGTCTGATCATTCAACTTTTTTCTGGTGTGTAGTATAATTTCATTAATATCAGTTCTACTGATTTGAAATTTATTAAATAGAGACTGAGCTAGAGTAATTCCTTTTTGCTTTGCAAAACCTTTCTTCATCAATGACACAAATTAATATAGTAATTAAGGTTTCAGAAGAGTGGTTTGGATTTCTAGCATTATGAGATATACTCATTTATATGATAATTAGAAACCATTCTTATTTATTCATTAAAAAAGTAGAAATCCTATAAGAGTTCACTTTTCTGTTTTGAGTTATGGCACATAATTGAATGTAGTAATATTACTTTGATTTATAAATACTATAAATACTATATAAATCATATTTCCGTCTAGTCTGTCTGAATTGAAGTTTAAATAACCTTCTTCTTAGATAAGAAACACAGATAAGGCTGACATAAAAAGAAATTCCCAAATAGGAACAAATAGAACTGAGAAGTTGGAGCATTTAATTTTCCCTGTCTGCTTTAAACCTCATTATTTTGGCACTGAACAAGCATTAAGATAGCAAAATATTTATTTAGCATAAAACTAGAGTTTCTTAAAGGCCCATCAATTACTGTAAAAGGGTCAGAACAAGGGAAGTGCAGAGAAAAGGGTAGAGGTCATGGGAGAATATAGTTCCAGTCTTGAAGTGTTTGAGGAAAATGGAGGAGGTCAATAGCATGTAGGATGATCCTCCACCCCAAATTATCTTCAGACTCATATCTGTTGATATAAATACAAAAACAAAACTCCACAGCAACTTAATCTAAACCATTTAATGAAGTATCATAAGAAAAATTACTATTATCAATAGAACAATTTAATAATAACAAATTTACACCCTCCCATTGTTCCACAAACTTTTCTGTAGTATGCTAATTAATTCCTGGTTCTATTCCTGACTTTATAATTCCTGTCTATATCTTCAACTTAAAGCTGGACTAAATTCTCCACAGAAACTTAACCTTCTCTCATTCCAAAACATTTTGTAGAATGGGATCTTTCCCATAAGTGATCCACACTGTAGACAAAAGGATCCTTTGGAAAAATAACTTCTTAATTTTCACTAATATATAAGGAGTAGACTAGTCAAGCCAATTGGCTTAACCCCAAATCCTGCATTGGTTGGCCATTTCAAATGATTGTCTATTAAATCTTTGGAAGGAATTGTCACTGAGGAGCAAAACTAAGAAATGTAAATTTGCCCTTTCTATTTTTTCTTCTTTACTTTTACCATAGGGTAATTAAGGATGAGTAGTTAGAGGGAGATGCAATCAGAGAAGTGAATTAGGAAGGTGACTCTGCCTTAGTCAGACTACATTTGGAAGACTGTGCTTGCTTTTGAGGGCCATATTTTAGGAAGGACATTGATAAGCTACAGAGCATTTCAAAGAAGGAAACCAGGGTGTGAGGTCATTCCAAAACAAGAGGCAAATGACTGATCTGCCGCCATGTACTATCCAGCTGAGAATTACAATGCTTATTCTGGCAACTATGACACATGCCCAGGAGACTCGAAGCAAGACCTGGCCCATGAATGCCCACATGAGCAGCAGACCTACCAAGTGATTCTGAAAGAACTTTATCCGGTATTTCCATAAAACTGTCTCCAATCTCATCAACTATAAAGTTGATGAGCTCCAGACAAGCCGGGTGATCAACTGGAAGGTCCATGAGATCCAGGACATCTCTGAGAACAGCAGGACCAAGTTAACTGAAAGGTACTTCGAGAACCCCCCAGAAGCAGTGGCCATGGCCCTCAAAACGATGCAGTCTTCCTGATTCTCTGTGAGGAGCTATATTCAGACACATCTTTGCCAAAGTTAATGGTGGGCCTTCTTTGGCACAGAGATTTGAATCTCTATAACAACAATCTCAATGCCAAGGGGCTTGAGCTCCCTGACCAGTGACCATGGGATATCATCGATAAATTCACCCACCAGCTTTGGCCATCCAGTCAATACCAAGGCAAGAAGTCAGAAGAGGAGAGGACTTTTTCCATTTGCCCCCAAGATCTGGAACGTCCACTAGTAGACAAATCCAGCATCAATCGACAGGTACAAGTCTATAAAAGTGGAGGTGACCAAGAGCGTGGCTGGAATATGGCTCAGCTTCTCCAGCCTGATGGGGCTGCTCCAGCTGTGCTTGCAGACCATCCCAGGGCCCCAGAACACCGAGCTCCACAAGGAGAGCAAGGGTCACCATCGGGGGTTTACCTGTTTGGAGATGCATTGAGAGCATCCTGCTCTACCTCCAGAGGACCAAGAGCGTGTTCCAGAGGACAAGTGTGAGGTGATCAACATGCAGAATGAGCAGAAGCACACCCTGGTGGCCACTGCCCTGACCATGTACCCCAGGAGCATCAATGAGAGCTGCAGCCACGGGAGATGCTGCCCATGCAGAAATGTACAAGAAGCTCTTCAGCTACTCCTGCACCATGAGAGTGTGCACCCAACTACCCCCGGAAGCCCGTCCTGTAGCAGCTCCAGGTGCTTGCAGAGGTCCAGCTCTCTACCACCTGCAGCTTTCTGGAGCTTGTTACGCTGCACCAGCGGCCAAGCTGGCTGACTCCTGGACCTCACCGAGTGGCATTTCTGCATCCAAGCATGAAGAACCTGGTGGGGACGAGCGGCATCTCAGCTCTGGATGGGCCAGCCTCTGAAGTGGACTTCTACATTGACAAGGCCATGATCTGCAAGGTGATCTGCATCCAACAGATCCATACAGTTGAGGAGCTTAATCCACCCCAAGAAGGTGGTCAGAGCTCCCGAGGGTACGCCATGAGGCACCACATTTATCTAGAACTCCTGTGAATGCTGACTGTCAAGTAGCAAAATATGTTTTCCACCTTGAAATGGTCTGACCTTTTGATCCAGACCAGCAGGCTTTCCTTGCTGGGGCCAAACATTTAAAGATATCCCTGGAAGATTTTTCTTTTTCTTTTTCCCTTCCTACCTTCCTTCCTTTATCTCTCTTTGTCTTCCTTCCTTCCTTCCTTCCTTCCTTCCTTCCTTCCTTCCTTCCTT
>JAJPUD010002128.1:204587-224625 GCA_023553655.1 Myrmecobius fasciatus | reverse complement strand
TCCTTCCTTCCTTCCTTCCTTCCTTCCTTCCTTCCTTCCTTCCTTCCCTTTCTTTCTTATTTATTTATTTTTGCTGAAGCAATTGAGATTAAGTGACTTGTCCAGAGTCACACAGCCAGGAAATGTTAACAGGAAGATTTTTTTTTTTTAAAGAGGCAATGGAACAAAACTAGAAGATCATTGTACATGGCAATAAAATATATGATGATCACTTCTGATGGACATGGCTCTCTTCAACAATGAGGTGATTCAGATCAGTTCCAATTGTTCAGTGATAAAGAAAGCCATCTATACCTAGAGAGAGGCCTGTGGGAACTGACCCTCTTATATTACAGATGAAGAAACTGGTGTTTCTTTATCACAACATAGCATTTCATTCTTTTTGTTATTGTTTGTTTGCATTTTGTTTTCTTTCTCATTTTTTTTCTTTTTTGATTTGATTTTTCTTGTGCAGCAAGATAATTGTAAAAATATATATGCACATATTGGATTTAACATATATTTTTACCATGTTTAACATATATTGGATTATTTGCTATATAGGGGAGGGTGGGGGAAGGGGGAAAATTGGAACACAAGATTTTGCAAGGGTTAATGTTGAAAAATTATCCATGCATCTTTTGAAAATTAAAAACTTTTAATAAAAAAAATTTTTAAAAAAGAGACAATGATGGAATACAGTGGAAGAGAGCAGTGTCTTTGGAGTCAGAGGGACTGAGTTCAAATATTACTTCCATTACAGGCTGTGTGATCTTGGGCAGATCACTTACCCTCACCAAACTCCAGTTTCTTCATCTGTAATATAAGAGGGTCAGACTAGAAATCCCAAAGGTTCCTTCAAGCTTGGAAACTATGATCCAATATCAATGAATTGAAAGAACTATGTTCAGATAGTTAAGCTAGAAAACAGAAGTCTCAAAAGTAGGAAAGAGAGATGTTTTCAAGTATTTAAAGAGTTGTCATATGGACAGGGAGGTGGCTCAGTGGATAGAGGGATAGGCCTGGTGTCAGAAACTCATCTTTCTGAGTTCAAATCTAGCCTCAGACAAGTACTAGTTGTGTGACACTGGCCAAGTTACTGACCCTTGTTTGCCTCAGTTTCCTCATCTGTAAAATGAACTGAAGAAGGAAATGGCAAACCACTCTAGTATCTTTGCTAAGAAACTCCAAATAGGGTCACGAAAAGTTGGAGAAACTGAAACAAATGGATAAGAAAAACATGTAGTAGAGGGAGTTGATTTGTTTTGTTTGGTCTTAAATGGCAAAATGTGAAGCAATAGGAGGAAATTAGAAAGGCACAGATTTTTACAAGTTAAGAAAAATATTTAACAATAAGACTTATCCCAAAATGGAATGGAAAGCCTCAGGAAGTAGTGAGTTCCCCCATACTGGAGGTCTTCAAGCAATGGCACAATGGCCATTTGGGTTTATTGGACGTTATGGCCCCCAACATCCCTATTAAGTCGGATTCTTTGGTTTTGATAACTAACCAAGAAAACCTAAATGGTGAGTGTATCTAAAAAAAGTGGTTAAAAACAAAACAAAGCAAACTTTTTAAGTATAAAAACAAAACATGGTAGAACCTAATACTAATATGATGGAATGATTAAGGATTAAGAACAGCATTAAATTTCATTTTGGCAGCAAAATATTATTTCTTGCATCCTTACCAAAGACTCTTAACACTGATAGTCCTAATTTTTTTTTAAAGATCAGTCTTTAGTCTACAAGAGCCAGAAATTATGAAAGTTAGCTTTTATCTCTTCCACAAATTAAACCACTTCCCAAGTGGAAACATTTTGCAAAGCACTTAACAATAGCTAAAGAAGACAGCATTTCATTGACTCACCTATTAATACTCCACAGAAATACCAAGAAGTCTGGGTGAACAGCTTCAGAAAAAAAGTGACACCTGGAGAAACAAAATTTTAAAAAGACATAAGGAATTTGTCTCAGATCTCCAAACACTAACTGCCCAATGATTCCAGCCAGTTACAGCACCAAGAATGACAAGCTTTGGTTCTTGGGCTCCTCAAAGTTCTATACATTCATTACCATAGAATTGTTCCTTCACTGAAATACTGACCTACTTCCCTAGAGAGCCAAACCACTGATGGACTGGGAATAATAAAATAGGACAAGGAAGAATGTGTAACCCATTAAACATGCACCAAATTATATACTTTCTCTTGTCCTCCAAAACTAACTTCAAAATACAATTTTTGTCCTTGAGGTCACTTTGTGAACAGATGGAAAAGATTCAAATACATGAAACAAAACATTTTAAAAATAAGGAATTAAATTGTGAATGATATAAAGCAAGAGAGCATTTGTTAAAGACTGATAGATACTAAAACAATAATCCTGACAAGTATCTTTTATTATTCTTTTCATTAATAACTTTGCTGATTTTTTCAAAAGTAAACCCAAAGAGACCATGATGAATCTTGATTTATAAAAGTCAGAGGCAAAGGATGCTCAAGTGTTGAAAGGGTAAGAATAAAAGCTCAAAAATGATGATTCATCTGAACAGAGGTCATAAACAAAGATCCTAGTCACTCTTTAGTGAATTTAGGTAACATTTAGAAACTGTATGCTCAATTTATTTCCTCACAAGAAGGAAAAAAAAACACAATTAGAAAAAAATACTAACTATAAAATTGATTATTTGCAGGATAAACAGCACATTTTTATTTAAAGAAAAAAGGGGATAGTCTCAGTACTGCCCATTATGAAATTCCATCAACCCAGCTCTGTTTTCTAACTAAGTAATCAAAGAGAAAGAACAATGGAAGAGCATTAGATTTCTTAAGCAAGAGAAGGCATCTTTTTTTTTTTTTTAATGATCTCAGGTCTCTCATTTGCAAAATGAAAGGATTCTCCTTCTTCTTGTGGTAACTGATGACTCATAATAGATGAACCTATGTACCTAAGTTTCTTAAGCCCAAACCAGGTTAAAACAAATCAGTTCTTTGTATATATAAATGTGTATTTCTTCATTTTAAGATTATTTCCTATTGAGTCAAGACCATGTTGATTTGGTCAGTTATATATCAGATGCATTAAGATTTATCTTAATCTTATTGGCTATATATCACATATTAATATTTGTGGAACAAGAAATATTTGAGTTATAATGGAATGAAGAAATTTGATTATCTCCTAGAGACCAAAAGATCAACAGCTAAAAAGAAAATTTAACAGACTGGGTTTTATATTGTAGATCATTACAGTAAAGGAGGAAAATCCTCAACTTATCCACCCTACCATTTTTTTAAAGCTTGCTTTTAAACATGCAATGGGACTTATAAGTGAAAGGCAATTTAATACCAATTAATCTTAGCACTCAAAAGTTGTTCTTTATTTTGGTGTCTGCAGGGTGAGTGTTAATCAGAAATACCTTGAGTAGAAACATTGGTGTTTAAATCAATGATTCCCCAATCTTCTGAAATCAATTTAATTAGATGCCAAACTAAAAGCTACTGAACAAGTCATTAGAGTTCCCTTCAGAAAAAATAAGAGCTCCAAAGGAGGTATTAAATTACAGAATTAATTCTCTGTATTATGCTAGTTTCAAGGAAGTTAATCTTTTAAAAAAAAAAACCAGTACTTTCAAACCTAATTCCTGGATAAAATTCATTATTGACTCCTATTAAATTGTAAGCTTCTTGATTGCAGATTTTTTTCCAATCTATCTTTCTTTCTCCAGCGCCTAGCTCTACCCTAAATAAAGTAATCATGTAATAAATATTTAATGAGTTGAATTGTTCATACTTTTGTTGTTGATGTTAAGGAAAATTATTATCTGAAAAATATCATTGAAACAAGCCACTAGAAAGACTGTAAATGCTCATTGTGAAGAGAGTTCTTGATCTTTTTGGTCCATATTTCCTGATCCCTGAAAACCAAATGGGTCATAAAATCATTTGAAATTCTGCAGTGTTAAAAAATGAAGATAAAATTTTTGCAGTCTTAAACACACACCCCCAACACAAATACAAACACAACTATAGCCCTTGACTGATGAAATAAATACCACATTCATTATAGCACCAGAGTTGTATTCAGCATCATTTGGAACCATTAGTGGTTCCAAACTTTCTAAAATACAAATTGTCACCATCCCTGAAGCCCAGAAAATGACAACACTCCGAAATAAGTTCACACTATCATGCCTGAGTGTTCTGATAATAAAAATATCAATTCAATAAACATTTATTAAACACTTAGAATATTCCAGACAGAATACTGCCCATGATATACCATCATCTTTTTCCATAAGATTTTATAAATAAGCTTACATTCTAAAAACAGTGCTTCTTATGGCTGCTCTATTATCTCTATTTAGCAGAGGCCAAGTTTTTTGGTATTCCTGTAATAGAAATTACTTCACATCTACTTTCTTCTCAGTAAAATTATTATAATTGGTATCAATATTATTCATTGTCATTAAGTTGTTTAAGCCAGACTTGTTTATTTTTTAAATTTTTTTTATAATTATTTATTAATACTTTTTATTTGCAAAACATATGTATGGATAATTCCTAAATACTAACCCTTACAAAGCTTTCTGCTACAAATTTTTCCCCCCTACTCCCCACCCCTCCCCTAGATGGCAGGATATCCACTACATGATAATTATGTTAGAATACTTAAGAAATAGAATATATGTATAGTTATTGCATCATTTTTTGTGCAGGAGAAATCGTATCTACAAGAAAGAATAATCCGATAAAGGAAATACAATGCAAGCAAACATCAATAGAGAGCATGAAAATGTTATGTTGTGGTCCACATTTCACATCCCTCTCTCTGGGTGTATATGGCTTTCTTCACTGAACAATTGGAACTGGTTTGAAGCATTTCATTGTTGAAGAGAGTCATGTCCATTAGAACTGATCCTCATATAGTCTTGTTGTTGCCGTGTATAATGACCTCCTGGTTCTGCTCATTTCACTCAGCATCAGTTTATGAAAGTCTCTCCAGGCCTCTCTGAAATCGTCCTGCTGGTCGTTTCTCACATGACAATAATATTCCATGACATTCATATACCATAATTTATTCAGCCACTCTCCAATTGATGGGCATCCCTTCAGTTTCCAGTTTCTAGCCACTACAAAAAGGGCTGCCACAAACATTCTTGCACATGTGGGTCCCTTTCTCTCCTCTAAGATCTCTTTGGGATATAGGCCCAATAGAAACACTGCTGGGTCAAAGGGTATGCACAGTTTGATAACTTTTTGAGCATAGTTCCAAATCACTCTCCAGAATGGTTGGATTCGTTCACAGTTCCACCAACAATGCATCAGTGTCCCAGCCTTCCCACATCCCCTCCAACATTCATCGTTATCTTTTCCTGTCATTTTAGCCAATCTGACAGGTGTGTAGTGGTACCTCAGGGTTGTCTTAATTTGCATTTCTCTGAACAATAGTGATTTGCAGCACGCTAGACTTGTTTAAATGACATACCATCTTTTTCTCATTTTTGTTGTTTTTTGTTTGTATTAAATGGGTGGTGGTTGTTCAATCATTTCAATTATGACTGACACTTTGGGACCTCATTTAGGGTTTTCTTAACAAAGATAGGAGTGGTTTATTACTTTCTTCTCCAGTTTATTTTACAAATGAGGAAACTGAGACAAATGGGGTGAAGTGACTTGCTCAGGATCACACAGATGGTAAATATCTGAGGCTGCATTTGAACTCAGGTCCTCCTGATTCCAAGTCCAGTGCACTTTCTAATGTGCATCCAGCTGCCCAATATGCCAGTAGACTACTGCTTTAACAAGTGATGGCTTGATACATATCAGTCATTGATGATGAAATGATTTCTACATTAATAACAAATTATTTTATGAATGTGAAAATATAATAAATTTCATTGTTGGTAATATTATTTACCATTCATCACATCTAGGATATTCCAATTATTTTGAAGAAAATATTAAATACATAGAAATATGAAGCTTCTTTGTAGTTTACAAATCTTTGCCTTCATAAATTCTGAACTCTTGAAACATATTTTCCAACTTTATTTTTTAAAATCATCTTTACCAATGGCATCTTTAGATTAAATTCACTGACTACCAAAATATATTCTGATTTAATTGGGAGGGCCATATGTTCTTTGTAAAATGATTTTTTACTTCATCCTCAACAACAAATGTTAGTAAATAAGTTGCAATTATTTTCATAATGATATCATTGTAAATATTTAGGAGCATTGCCATATAACCAAATGCACCATGAAATTGTTTCTTGTTGGCTTTGGATATATAAATAAATTCAACTTGACCAATTCTTTTATTTATTTCTCCAAGGAGAACATGTGACCTTTTCTTTCCTTTAGCTATAACTTCCTTCTTCCTTTCAAAAATGTTGAGGTATGATTCAGATTCTTCTAATAGTTGTTTACTTATTGGTCACTGGACAAGGAACTCATTTTAAATAACAAAAGCTAAATTAATATTTTGAGATGGTATAAAAAGTATATATTCTTAGCATCTTGTACCCCATATTTCACCATGAGGTGAAATTTCTATTTAGAAATCGAAAGGGCCCCCAGAGGACGGAGAGCTATTTCATATTTTTCTTTGTTTTATAGAAAGAATTAATTTGTGGTTGATGTTTTTCAGTCATTTGAGTCATGTCTGACTCTGTGACCCCATTTGATGTTTTCTTGGCAAAGACACTGAAATGGTTTGCCATTTCCTTCTCCATTATATTTTACAGCTGAGGAACTGAGGCAAACAGGGCTAAAGGACTTGCCCAAAATCACATTGAGCCATCTAACTGCTCCAAAGAATTCATTAAGAAATGGTCAACTGGGGCAGCTAGGTGGCGCAGTGGATAAAGCATCAGCCCTGAATTCAGGAGGACCTGAGTTCAAATCTGGTCTCAGACACTTAACACTTTCTAGCTGTGTGACCCTGGGCAAGTCACTTAACCCCAATTGCCTCAGCAAAAAATAAAAAAAAAAAAAAAAAGAAAAAAGAAATGGTCAACTTACTTTTGATGAGCTTCTCTATATTATGCTAACCTGGACTTCAGGAAACAAACAAAAGATTATCTAAGGATAATCTACGTACACAGAGTGCATCTCTGATAAAAAAAAATTAGAAAAGCAAGCTTTTGTAACAACACTGTAAAGCTAACTTTAAAGACTTTACTCAAGGCTTTTCTATACTCACAGAATCTATCAAAGTTTGATTTTTACTGGTATAACCTTTGAGAATCCAGCATCACTCTGTAGGTTTGTGTGTATGTATGTATGTATATTCACACACACATGAAATCACTTGAATATTAACGATTCCTAAAAGGATACATGTATATATTCAAACCTCTAACTTAATCAGTGTGGAATACAATTAGTTCACAATCTAGCAGATACTTTAAATCAAATTAAAATCATTGAGATTTATTTCTAAAAGTTAAATTTTTTTCTCTTCACTTTCAAGTTTATTTGCTCTGCTTATATGTTTTTTACTTTTGCTAACCCAAATCAGTTAAAAAAAACCCACACCATTTACTAAGCTCCTGCTGTTTACAAGATACTTTGCTATATGAATAGGAAGAGTGAACATGAGAGCTTTCTTCACATATTTAGTGGAGATTTGCATGGCCCTGTCTAGTTCTAGTTGATTAATTCCTAATATTTACTAATTACTCTGTCCCAGGCACTATGCAAGGCTCTATGTATTCATGATACAGACCCAAAAATGAAACAGTCTCTGCTATTGAGAAACTCACATTCTCTTGAGAGATTTATCCTCTATTGCACAGCTCACTACTCTCCATCACTGCCTAGATTCTGAGTGTCTTTGACCTGACTGTTGAGATACCCCCATCAAATGTTTGCTCCCAGAATGAAAAAACAGGTTTAGAAATGGTTGAGGTGATTTTTAAAAATGTACCAAATAGAAGAAAATATCCTAAGAATTCTAAAGTTTTCAAAAATTCACCCCTTTTCTCCAACTCCCCAATCCCAATGGCTACTCAATACTTTCAAGAGACTGAAGACTTAAAGCACTGTCTACACTAGAGGGGCACCTGCCCAGAACTAGATTAAAATGAAATTGGGAAATTATTTAACAAAATAAGTAAAAATGCAATAGAGCACAGGTAATGTCAATATGAGGTTTTCTGAGTCAATATTCATCTGTGGGGATAGCTTAATAATCCCCTTTCTGTTTGAATTTGATATCATTGATCTTTGCCCATCAGATTAATTGGATAATTTCTAATTCCTATTGAATTTTAAGCTAAATAATATGTTTCTGTGTAAAGACTACTAATTATTAGCCAAGGGACCAAAAACAATAACACATCCATTTCTTAAGAGTTTAAATCGAAACTATACATTTACTGCAGGACAGCTTTTATATCGCTAAATATTTGAGGGGAAAAGCATGTGGGTATCAGGTTTCTTAAAATTTTCTAACAAGCAGAAAAGACAATGGCAAGTTGTCCAAACCGGTTCATAACCTCTATAAGAACTCATGAGACTTTCCTTGAACTTTCACCCTTAGATTTATGGGGAAGGGCAGTGCTAAACTCTACTTACCATGGTCCTAAAGCAATCACCATGTATTATTCATCTGAATAAAACTTACTAAAATAATTCCTAAACACAATAAAATATTTGATATATTTTAAAATTTTGAGTTACTCTTTAGGAAAAGAAAATACTTTTTTTCCCCAAGACACTTAGAAAGAACCTATCAGAAATTTAAATTTGGATATTTATGACAAAACATCTTGACCATGTAATATTTTGCCAATGTCCTACAGTTAAATCAAATTTCTTACTATAGTTGTTCCTACCATGGCCTGTACTTGATTTATCCAGCAGTCTTAACTTCCCCTTCCATTTTGAAGCTACCTAAATAGGGCATTATAAAAATTTTATGAGATATTTTCCTGCATGAGCAGCAGAGAATTCTGGGGAAATCAGAAAACCTACTCTACAGTAATCAGAGTAGGGAATACCAGAAGGAAATCCTGAACAACAGCAAACAGCCATTAAGGGGGGGAAAGCAGCAGGCAATAAGAAGCATCCCCAGGAAGAGCCAGGACTCTAAGAATATGGAGAATTCAATAGAAGAAGTAAAGGAGTCCAATAAGAAAAACTGGAGTGGGAAGTTTTGCTGACATAACTATTGCACCTAAGAACATTTTTTCACTTTTATCAATAAAGAGATGACTTTAATGCATGAATAATTATTATAAAATCTCTCTGAGCATCAACAATGTGTTTGCATTAAACAGAGCTGTAGCCAATATGGTCAAAGGATAGATCCTTTAGGTTTGACAAACAACAGAGACAGATACACTAGTATATAATACCCAAAACTTTTATGTGCTATGGAAAATATAGGTGGCAACAGTAAATAATTATCTCGATTGAAAGTGTTGACAAGCTTTCTTCTGATTTGATATCTATTAACTAGCAGTCTGCATTCCAAAACTGGACATAAACTTTAAGCAGTTACAGGCCTGTGTTCTGAAGCCAGATGCTGAGATAAAACTAGGAACAAAGGAAGTCTAATCAATAAAAATATATTTCAAATGGGTAATGAAAATGTCTGGAACAAATTGTGTGAAGGAAATGGAAACTACTCCCTTTGCTGAGAAGATCTGTATACTTTCAGAGTACTCAAGATTTTAAGCTTCTAAGAGTCAGGGACCGTGTTTGTTTAACTAGCTTTGTCTAATGCTTCATGACATTTCTTGCAATAATAATAGCTCTAAAGCAGGAGCTCTTAACATTTTTTTGTATCACAGATAATTTTGGCAATCTGTTGAAATCTCTAGACCCCTTTTTCTCAGAATGATACTTTTTTGAATAAAACAAAATTAACAAGAAGCCAATTATTTTGAAATAAAAATTATCAGAATTTTTAAAAACGTTCATGGAAATATGAGTTGGAGAATGACTAAGTTATGGTAGAGGAATGCAATGGAATATTATTGTTCTACAAGAAATGATTAGCAGGATGATTTTATTTTATTTTTTTTATTTTTTAGTGTTCCTGGATTTTTTTTAATTAAAAGCTTTTTATTTACAGAACATATGAGTGATTTTTCTACATTGACCTCTGCAAAACTTTTTTTTTCATTCCAAGCTTTTCCCCTTCTTCCCCCCACCCCTAGATGACAGGTAATCTAATACATGCTAAATATGTTAAATTATATGATGAATCCAATATATGTATACATATCTATACAGTTATCTTACTGCACAAGAAACATCAGATCTAGAAAGAGAGAAGAAAAAAAACAACCTAAGAAGGAAAACAAAATGCAGGGAAATATTCACAGAAAGCATTAAAATGCTATGTTGTGGTCCACACTCAGTTCCCACAGGCCTCTCTCTGGTTGTATATGACTATCTTCATCGCTGAACAATAGGAACTGGTTTGAATCACATCATTGTTGAAGAGAACCATGTCCATCAGAATTGATCATCATATAGTCTCGTTGCTGTGTATAATGATCTCCTGGTTCTGCTCATTTCACTCAGCATCAGTTCATGCAAGTCTCTCCAGGCCTCTCTGAAATCATCAGCAGGATGATTTTAGAAAGACTTGGAAACACTTATGATGGTAAGTGAATTGAGTAGAACCAAGAGAACATTGTACACAGCAACAGGATTATATGATGATTAATTCTGACAGACGTGGCTCTTTTCAACAGTGAGATGATTCAGGCCAGATCTTGTGATTTTGTGATGGAGAGAGCCATCTGCACCCAGAGAGAGGACTGTAGGGACTGAATGTGGATCACAACATAGTATTTTCATTTTTTCATTGTTGTTTGCTTTCTTTTTTTTCTTTTTTTGATCTGATTTTTCTTGTGCGGAAAGGTAATTGTGGAAATATGTACAGAAGAACAGGACATGTTTAACACATGTTGGATTACTTGCCATCTAAAGGAGGGAGAAAAAATTTGGAACATAAAGTTTTGCAAGGGTGAATGTTGAAAACTATCTATGCATATATTTTAAAAATAAAAAGCTTTAAAAAAGTAAAGTTCACAGACCACAGATTAAGAAGCTTGGCTCTAACATATTCTTGATAATTTTAAGAAGACAGTGATTTTACAAATCTAGTAAATTTTTGAATTCAAGGTTCACCTAAGTGGAGAAAGCATTATTTATGTAACATAATTCTATTATGATAGTAAAGTCATCAGTCCAACTTGTCACATTAATTATATGACTATGGAGAGTCATTTGATTTTTGTGATTCTGGTTTCTTCATCTATAAAATATGGATAATAACAACTCATAGTTCTTATCCAAAAGCCCTCTCCTGATGCCTCATTGAGGTTAAGATAGGGGTTTTGGAAGACTGTCACCAGAACATAAACTCTGGAAGATTCTGTCATGCTAGAAAGAATTCAAGCAGTCATGGCAACAGGATGTGTCTGTTTACTAACTGTTGGCTTTGCCAAATACAGAGGGACTCATCACCATGAGGTTAGCCAATAGTAATATCTATAAAACCTTGTTTTCCTTAATGTGTCAAACTTAGATGGCCCATGCTCTGATTAATACTATATTTACTTCTGTTTTGTGGGATGCAAATGCATTGCTGCTATTAAGATAGACTTATAATAGTCACTCATTCACTTACTGACAAGAGAAAAAATGTTTTTAGGTGCAACGATTTCAATTAGGAAAAGCATTGAAAATTTTATCAATGGCAGAATCCTATGGTGAAGTCTAAATTTTTGTTTTATTTTTGCAAAACCACCGACTTCACCGGAGAAATAACAGTACTTCTACTGGCATATTATGAAGTATTTACCACATCATCTCATCCATCATGGAATGGGCACTTGGAATGTTGTGCACCAAGAAAAGACTCAGCACTCATTGGGAAGGGGACCACAGATATTGCAAGGAAGCTGTATTTTTTAATAAAAATGGTCCCACAAAACCAGAATGCATATTTATAAATCATTTAAAAATGTGGATTCCACTAAAAATTAGAAAGTAAACAGGCCCACAAAACCAAAACCAAAACTATATGTGGAAATGGCCAAAACTTTACACAGATTTTAATAACAAGGTGTTTTTTCCCATTTCTAATATGCATAAGGATATCACCCAAAGTAAATGCTACTGAAGTTAGAACCTAGCTTTTTAAACTGTGGTTCACAACTCCCATAGAGGTTCTCATAATGTGGGGGTCATTAAATTATGATTTATTATAAATAAATATTTTATTTGTATACCTGTTTTATGTCCCTGGGTTCATGTAAAAGCTATTCAAGCAAAAAAAGGGCTGCCAGTGGAAAAAGTTTAAGAAGCCCTGATTTAAAAGAAAATCATAACGTATAAGAGTTAGTCATTTCTTTCCCCCACTGCTCTGTTATCTTCAGGAGTGAGGATAAAAATGTCTTCTTTTCATCAAGCTTTTAGTCATTTTTATCAAAATGTTGGCTGACTGAAAACCAGCAATCTCTCTGTCCTGTGCGGCTCAACATAAAAAGAAATTTTTTTTATAAACATATTATAAGTGGCTGGGAAACCAGGCTGGAGACCAGGCTTGTTTTCTTTGAGTTTTCAAAGACTGGTTGTTACAACTACTATTATCATCAAGGCTAAAGGACAAAAGGAAGGCAGAGGTGGGCAGGAATGGGCACAGGATCCAACAAGAAGGATCTCTAAAATACCTTCTATAAAACTGTCTCTTCTGGATGCCTTTTTTTTTTTTTGCTAGAGGGTAGCAAAATAGAGAGAGCAAAGAGCTTGGAGTCAGGAAAACCTGAGTTCAAATAAAACCTCAGTCACTATCTAGCTGACTTAATCTGCTTGCCTCAGTTTCCCCAAAAGTGAAATGGGGATAATAAAAGCACTTATCTCCCAAAGCTATTGTGAGCTAGTACATACTAGGGGCTCTGTAAATGCTTCTTCCCTTCACCTCCCTTATACCTGTTGACTTTTGCTTGACTTTTATGCAAGACTTGTACCTTTCCATTAAGTAGTAATACCAGTATATGTTTGGAACTTTAGAGCTTGGTGAGTGAATCAAAAAGAAGCTTTAAGATCAAGAATGGGTAATTTTTCAAACTGGTTCATTTTATCCTTATAGCACTGCTGGTGCTATATGCACATTAAGTAATACTAGATAGCCATGGAATTCCCTGACAGCTGGTTTTTTGGCTTGTAACAGAGAGACAAGTACTTTGTATCTCTTATCTTGATAGATTGCTATCAAGATCCATTGAGATAACCCATGTTAAATACTCATAAAATTATAAGCCCTTTGACCTCTCTGGGTCTATTTTCTCACCTGCAAAGTTGAGATAATAATTATGTTTACAGGGCTGAGGATCAAATGTAATTATGGACATAAAATGATTTCTAAACCCTAAATGTGAGCTACTCTTATTTAACTCATTCAAGATAATTTTTTTCTTGGTCAAATATCTTAGTTGTAGGCCTTGCAATAATTTTTACTGATATGTAGGGATAATAATAATAATATAATGAAAGCAAACATTTATGCAATAATTTCTAAGTGCTAGTGGATAAAGTGCTGGGCTTGGAATCAGAAACTTTTCTTCCTGAGTTCAAATCCAGTTTCCAACATTTATTAGCTGTGTGACCCTGAGCAAGTCATTTAAGTCTATGTGCCTTCATTCTTCATCTGTGAAATGAGCTCAAGAAGAAAATGGCTTTGCAGTATTCTGCCAAAAAATCCCAAAAAACTCAAATGGGGCTCTGAATAGTCTGAAACCACTCAACAACATGTGTCAAGGACTGACATGTTATTATTATATTTCATTTGAGCATCATGAAAATCTTGGGAAATAGATGCTATTATCATTACCATTTTACAGAAGAGGAAACCAAGGCAAACAGAAATTAAGTGACTTGCCCAGTAAGTATCTGAGGTCAGATGAGAAGACAAGAAAAGCAGAAAGCAAAGAGCATAACTGCATCAAATGGATTTTATAATGACCAAATTTATTCTAAAGAGGTGCATGAGTATGAATGTCCCCCTCAATGCAATTGGGGTTTTTAAATCCTCAATGGTCAGGAAAGAAAAAAACTTTCTGCTACAAAATAAAGGCATCAGAAAAAGGGAAGTGGCATTTGAGTTAAATTTAGAAGAGATTGGAGTTAAATTTAAAGCTTTATTTTCAAGAGAGAAAATCACTGGTTGCCTTTTAAGTCTGCAATTAACTTTAGCTTAACTAAAAAGCTACCCAAAATAAATGAAGTAAGGAAGACTGTTCCCTGACCTTTAGAAACTAGGAGTATGATTTTGGGCAAGTCCTTTGACCTCTCTGGGCCTCAGTTTAACTCCTCTTGCAGCTCAAAAACTCAATGCTTCTAAAGTTCTATAGGTAGCAAGACCCAGGACATCATACACATTCATGTACACATACACACATTTCTGAGGATCAAAGAGATAAAGAAACATGCTTAGAAAACCTATTTTAATGTTGTAGAAAGATATACAATACTGAAGTACTAAACAGCAATGAATCTTAAGGGAAAAAAATCCTGATGCAGCTTTATTTTACAATTTTGAATAGTGCACATATATTCTTACTTTAGACCCAGGGCTGTCTGAGAATTTTTACTTTAGACTTTTTAATTTTTTCACAATGGAAGAGAAAATATAAATAATTTTAATTGCTTTACTGGGCAAAAATGACAAATCTTCTGAAAACCTCCCACATTATTGCCCTTAAGATATAAGAGAAAACACTCCATGGTAAAGAACCAAAAGAAAATCTCCATGCTTAATTAATACCACAACTCTCTATTTACACAGCACCATTCTCCAAGGAAATCTGAGGCATTGGATTTATGTTATTCCTTTCCAAATAATTTTTGTAAGATCTTGTGTGGGATTCTTTTTCAGATGAGAATCAGGTGTTTCAATTTTACTGAATTTCAAAATAGGGCTTATTTGCATAACACAAACACCAAATCAGAAAAAAAATTACAATTGTAAGCAGGAAGGGATTTTAAAAGTATGTATTTTTTTTAATAGCCTCAGATTTCTCTCCTCATTCTTATTAAGCAAGAGAAAAGGGCAAAATAGAGAATTATAGACACCATTTAAATTTCTGATATTAAAGATAGTTTAGCTAATTTTTTTAAAAATCAAAGAAACCTTCATTTTAATTAATACCACTGTGACTGTGAGACAGTATGGCATATTGGATAGTCCCAGAAAACTTGATTATTTATGCTTTTGCTATGCATTGACTATGGAACTTTGTGTTGTCACTTAGACTCTCACTGGCTCAGGCTACTTACTCTCTAAGTCAATAAAGTACAAAACAGGGATCGGGACAAATTGAACTGGTCTGACAAAAAAAACAGGTAGTTAATATGGAATATTTCCTGCTTGCCTCTTATTTATTAAAGTTAATAGATTCCAACTACAGATAAAGCTCTCCTTAATATACAGTATACATTAGTACAATATCTTAGTATATCAAAACTATATTACTAATTCATTATTATTAGGGTTTATATAGTTTGTCCCTTCATATGGATATAACTGATCCCTAATACATTCTTGATAGGTATTTTCTCTATAGAAAGTTCACTAACACCAGTGAAATCTCAGATCCAATGGAATATTATTGTGCTATAAGAAATGATGAGTTTGATAATCTTAGAAAAATATGGATACTTACATCAAACAATATAATGCAAAATGAGTAAAACAAAGAAAACACCATACAAAAAAGCAACATTGTTTTAAGAGTAACTTTGAGCAACTAAGTCATTTTTGACTATTATAAAATTAACTACAAAGGACATATGAATGAAACTACATGCAGAAAAAGAATTGATAGAAATATATACATATGAAATGTTTATATATACATATATATAACATATACACACCCCACATACATATGTATGTATATACATATATACACATACATACAAACACGTGTCTAATGATCTATAAAAGGGATGCAAGGGAAGAAAAAGAAGAAATTTACATAACTTTATTATATATTTTTAAAAGGAGCAGTAAGTTGTATGTAATTTGCAGTTTCAATCATCTTATTATTCTATGAATAGAATTCTATTGTTTTATCCCATAAATTTTAAAATAAAAAATAATGTTAAAAAAAAAGAAATCTCCAATCAAGTCTCTATCTTATTGATCCTTTTCAGCTCCATCTATAATCTTCACTTTTATCTCCTTCCCTGATTTCCTAAAACTTTCTATTCATAAGTTTCTGTCATTCATTTCTGTATCTCTTCCAGTGTTCACACTGCTCCGCCAAATGCTTTGTACATAGTGGGTGCTTTAATGAGAATTTATTGAATGAAATCACACTCCTTACGACCAACTGCACACATTTTTGAGAGATGTCTGGGGTTAGAAGTGCAGTCTGTAGCAATGGATTACAGCAAAGTTCATATGGGGTCTGAACCCATGACCCTGGTCTCATTAACACCATGCTCTCAACAACAGGGTTAAATGGCCACAGATTCTCCAACCACATATTACTTCAAACATATTTTTAAGTAGAAACAAAAGGACTGAATATAGTTTCCCTTACTAAGGGAATTTTAAAAATTTTATTAATAGCTAAAACATTTAGCAGTAAGTTCAGTCGTACTCAGTGGAAAACAACCCACAACTAGTTTAGTTGTTGGAGTTTAGTTTTTTGGAGGTTGTTTTGTTTTTTTTTTTGGTCTCCACCAAATTCTTCTATTAGAAAGTATTGATGCCTCAATAAATTCTCTGAAAAAAAAAGAAATATTTTCCTCAGAACTAATTCTGTCAATATATTCGTTTTGCTTTCTTTGCTTTTGTTTCCCCTATTACTGAAGCCTCCATGGAAATAAAATAATTTTTCCTTAGAAAGCTCTTATGTTCCCACTCCACAATGCTAATTCAAATCCATTCATTCAATAACCATTTTACCTTGGTCAATACTCCTACTTATCACTTCAACTGGAAAGAAAGAACTGAGAGAAAATGATTAAGAAATAAAATGTTTTATTTCTTTCTATGTATCTTTTATGCTTGGAACAAGGAAAAATAGTAAGGCATTAAAAAGTCAGGATAGCTACTGTTTCTCCCTCTAAAGAAAAGTCAAACAGAGGATGTAATAATACATTTCATGTTCTAGGTCACTAGAACTTGACTTAGTGATCTAGGTCCCTTTTGATCTTATATTCAGTTAAGAGTTATCAACTATTTGAATACATAAGTGAAACAAAGGAATTCAACAATTAGTATAAATTTCTATAAAGACAAACTAGCAGAAAAATAGGGGACTTAACTCCCCCTCTCAAAACCATTAAGATATCTTTTACACATCCTTAGCAAAAAAAATTAAAAAGACCTTACAATGACCTCCTACATCCCTGTCTCTTGGGTACTCCCATAGCTTCCAAGAGTTCCCATCTCTAAGCCTATTTGCTCTTCTTACAGGTGCTTACAAGCCCATAAAGTAGTGTCTCTTTGAGGTCAGCTGGAGGAAGGGAAACCGGTTTGCCACTATGTGGTAGGAGTTAAAAGTTGGATCTGATTTTGCAGATGGAGTAGCTTGCCCCAGGGACACTGGGAATTCAACAGCCACTGAGAAATATGTTAACTGTGGTTTTGCTCACCACAAAGAACCTTTTCTTTGGTTTTTTAATTTTTGTCATACTAGGCTCACACTGGAGCCAGACTATTTTAAATCCTGCTGCAGACAACCTTTTTGAATTTTTCAGAGTTAACAATTTCCCTCAGCATTGCAACCAACAACGTCTTTGCATTTTGCAGAGCATTTAATGAGCAACTTCATCATTAATAATGTATTATTTCTTGTCAAATACAATTCTTTGGGAATTATTTTTTAATACAATCAGTCAAGTCATCTCCACATTATCTGAGTGTTGCCTGTTTTTTTTGTTGTTGTTGTTTGTTTGTTTGTTTTTAGGGGGAGTAGTTAAGGAGGCCCAATTTCACAATTCCAAATGACTTCTTTCCTCCTTCCTACTCATCCCACAGTTTTGCAGGCAACACTATTAGATGATACAACTGAGAAATGCATTCTCCTCTAAAAGATGGACATATTAAGAAATTAAAGGATAGGAAAAAACCCTGAAGATCAAGTCTCCATTACAATGGCAGCTTTGAGGGATGGACATTTGTTTCCCTTTTTTTGTATCTCCCATGATAACACAGTTCTGGAGAAATAGTTGGTGCTTAAAAAATAAATGCTTGTTGCTTGCTTACATCTAATGATTGGTAGTATCTTGTCCTAAACTTGTACTTTTTCAAAGCAAAAAAAAATCTTTCTTTTCTCTTCTTTCCTTTATCTTTCTTTGTTCTCTTTCAAAATGTCTGTAGAACTACATGCCATGAAGGGAGTCTTCAGGAGATTGCCCATGGCCGCCTGGAATTTTTCAATGAAACTTGAAGGGGATGTTTACCTGACCCCAAATGTTATCCTAATGGAAACTCTGTTTTTAATTCTTTGAAATCTTCTCTTTCCCTTTTCTTGTCATGCCCGCTGGGAAAGAAAGCAAAGTACAGCTGTTGGCTTAACCTCAAATGGCAAACACCGAGATAATCGAGGTCTAATAGTTTCTCAAGAGCTCAGACAAAACCATAGATGTGTTCTTTCCCCTCTGGAGGTGGTTCTGTGGACTGATGAAGAAGAAAAAAATGGCAACTAATTTTGTTGGTAACGTAAAGGGGAAAATATGAACAATTGAGAGAAGAAATGGGTAATATACATATATTATTGAAAAAAAAAACAGGGACTAATAAGATCTGTTAAGTAGAGATGTTATAAGATGGGGAGGAGGGATGAAATACTTAGGGCATTTACTGCTGTTTGAAAATTCCAGGTACAAATGTCATGCATGGCACAGAATAGCTTAGAAGCTGTTTTTTATAGCCTGAGAAAACTAGGTACAGGTGGCTGCCAACATGTTTTTGTTAAGTGATGGCTTAATAAAAGAAGCATTCTAGCTCCAAGTTTTTGGCAGCTTCTCCAATGGTTCTTTCTCTAAAGTTACCTTGGATAGACTGCCCAAGCATATTTAAAACCTGGGCAATCTCATCCTAGGGAGCTACAAATTCACTTTTCTACCTTGGTATTGGTATCACAGAATGCAGGAGCTGCAGGAGACCTTAGAGGTCAATTAGCCCAACACCTTCATTTTCTGAAGGAGGAAGCTGATGGAGAGGTTAAATGATTTGACAAAATCAGTTATTCTGTTATCAACACTTTCTCTTGTTTTAGGAAATTATTCTCAATGATCATTGAGGAACAGTCTTATTCCCCTATCCCTTAAGTGAATATGGCCAAGAATATTGTTCCCCCACTTTATCCCAGTACCAAATCTCTAAACTATATCCATAGGTTTTCCATTCTTTCCTCTCAAAACACTGTAATCACTATTTATTCAAACAACAAGCCTTTATACTGTTTGGGATATGCTTGGGATGTCTTAAGGGAGATGGGAAGAGTTGAGTGAAGGAAAGAAAGCAGGGAATGAAGGAAAAAAAGGGGGGAGGAGGAAAGGAAGAGAAGAGAAGGGAAAGGAAGAAAGAATAAAAGAAAGAGGAAAAAACAATGAGGGCAAGAGGGAAGGAGAGAAGGAAATGAAGTAAGAAAGGAAAGGAAATAAAGGAAAGGAAGGAGGAAAGGAAAGAAGAAAAGAAAGGAGGGAAGGAAAAAAGGAGGGAAAGAAAGAAGGAAGGAAAGAGGGAGGAAAGGAAAAGGAGAAAAGAGAAGGGAAGGAAAGGAAGGAGAAAAGAAAAGAAGAGTGAGGGTGAAAGCAACAAGGGCAAGAAGGAAGGAAGGGAAGGAGAGAAGGAAAGGGAAAGGAAGGGTGAAAGAAAAGGAAGGGAAGGAAGTAAAGGAAAGTAAAGAGAAAAAGGAAAGAAGAAAGGGAAGGAAGGAAGAAAGATAGGAAAGGAGGAAGGAAGAAGGGAGAAAAGTTAAGAGAGGGAAGAAAACAAAGAAGAGGGAGGGAAGGAAGAAAGGAAGGAAAGAAGGAAGGAAGGAAGGAAGGAAGGAAGGAAGGAAG
>JAJPUD010002128.1:160616-199827 GCA_023553655.1 Myrmecobius fasciatus | reverse complement strand
AGCTGGGTTCACTTGAACTTTTGCTGGCAACTTTCAATTGAAATGTCTGTTGCTCAGCCAATTCAAGGTGGTCACAGGGACTCACATTTTCCATAATTCCACAGCTCTCTACATGCTTGCTGGCAGAAGGAAGAGGGGCCAGGGATAGTTCTATTCTTGAATGGCCAAAGGATGACAGTGTTAGACACTGCAAACTAACTGTTACAGAAGAATGTTTACCACTTTTAAGGAAATTTGAAGCCAAGAAGAAAAGATAGGACTGGAAAAGACTACCAGAAGATGTTTGCACAGCAAATCACAGTTTCTGCCTCTGCATCCCACACCTCTTGGACACAGGGACCCGGGCCCGAGTCCTAAATACTCTGTGTCCACATGTAAGCCATTATGGGTAACTTTGTTTGAAATTTAATTCCACATCTGCTGTTCTTCAGTCTTTGGAAATCTTATGAATTTCTCTGACAATTGTTTGCAAAAGCTATAATCACCAGCATCTGTAACAAGATCCCCAGCTACAGGGCAAAACATCACATGATTCTGAGAAGACTTTTGCCCAATGCTATTTGGTTTCTTGGTTTCTTCTTTTTTTTTGCTCCATTTCTCTTTCTCTCTCTTCCCCATTCCCTTCTCCCTTTTCTCCTTCTTTTCTCTCACTCCCTCCTCACTTCTCCCTCTCTCTGTCTCTCTCAAATTGTGCTGACAACTAAGTTGCATGAAGTGATAAGTGACTGAAGGAGGGTGAAGGCTAAAAAACTTAAAAGTTCTCAGGGTCACAGATGCCTAGGATTTAAACCAGAGGGGTCCAGTGGAATCCCGTAGTCCATCCCTCTAAGAATCATCCAAAGCTAACTGGCAAATGAGTCTCCTTGTTTGTTCAGCCTCTTTTCTTAGTAGTCCAAGAATTGAGAAAAGATTCAACTGACATTTATTTCAAGGGTAGCCAAGCTTGTTAGAAATAACATTTAACAACCTTGTAAGGTTAGAAGAGAGGAGGAAGGGAACAAGTATATTTATATAATGCCTACTATGTGCTGGGCTAAGCGAAATTACAAATATTATCACATTTGATCCTTACAACCACCCTGAGAGAGAGAGCTATTACATGTCCATTTTACAGATGAGGAAACTGAGGTAAACAGAGGTTATATGATCTCACAGCTAGGAAGTATCTGAGGCTGGCTTTGATCTCAAAGTCTCCCTGACTTCAGGTCCAGTGCTCTGTGCACAGGGAGCCATCAAGTAGCCTCTAGAAACCTCAATAGTTTATATCTAGACTTCAAACCCCACTACCCAGAACTAGCACTGCAGCAAAAATCTTTGTAATAGGTCCTCGAGATGCTCTGTGGCTTGTTGATGAAAAGATAAACTGGAAACCCAAGCTCTGAAAGCCCCAACCCTGACTCTGATGCAATATGTGGCCTTGGACGAGATAAGCTAACTTTACTCTGCCTCAGTTCAAGGTTAAATTAACAGTAGACTGATTTCACAATACCACTGCTTTCTAAGCATAAAAGCCTCAAAATCTCCCTTCCAAAGTAGATGAAGCATTGGGCATGAAGTCAGGAAGACCTGAATTCAAAATCAGTCTCAGACACTTACTGACTGTATGATCCTGAGCAAGTCAATTAACCCTGTTTGCCTCAGTTTCCTCATCTGTCAAATGGGGATAATAACAGCACTTTCCTTCCCAGGGTTGTTGTGAGAATCAAATGAGATAATATTTGTAAATGCATTTGGCTTGGTATCTGTCTCATAAAAAGTCTTACATAAATGTCAGTTGTTAATATTATTCATTTAAATCAGATGACAGTGTGGGAAATAATAAAACAATGCTTAAGGTGTCAGAACCTAAACACTCAAGTCCCAGATTTGCAATTAATAACCTTTCTGACATTTCAGTTCTTAATGGTTCAATTTCCTCACTTACAAAATCCAATCTGTGCTCTACAGTCAATGGAACAAAATATACATAAAAGTACTTTTGAAAAATATACAGAACAGTGAGATAATATTATCATCCTCACCCTCATTCGATCCCTTTATGTCTTAGATATTCTACTTCCTGGTGGCATTTGAGGTAAGTGCTTTTCATGGTACAAGACCCTCTCTGGGGAAAAGGGGGTCATTCTGCTTAATGGAATAAGCTGGGCACTTACATGGCAAGTAACTAGAAAAAAAAGCCTTTACTCCCTCCATCATCTCCCAAATCTCACTCTTAAATCCTTGAAGTAATAACAAGGACATGACTTTGTCACTCAGAAAGCCTGGTTTTTATAGACTGGTTTCAATGACATTTAGTCTGTAAAATAGCTGCCATTCTGTTTATTTTAAGCCTAAAAGTCATTCAAATAGCAATTTCTCCAGTGTCCATGAAAAAGAGATGCTCTGTTCCCAGAGTGTTAGTTTGTTCTACAAACCATAAGAACATGGAATCTAAATCTAGAAATAGAACATAGTTGTAGATCTAGAACCAGAGGAGCCTTATGAGGGTCATCTTTCCCAACCCCTTTCTTTATAGATGAAAAGACTGAGACCCAAGGAGATGAAGTCATTTGTCCCAGGTCACACAATCAGTAAGTGAAGGAGCCAGCATTCAAACTCAAGTCTTACCATGGGCCAAGGTCAATGAATTTTCCATTATACCATGTGGCCTTCTGATTAAAAAGCATCCTAGAATTTTCCTTGAACTTGGAGAATTTAAATGTCACTGATATGTACCAGTTCAGAATACTGAGGTCTTGTGGACTGACAACTTGGGATAGTGGAAATTTGGAAATTTGCTGGGCTAGAAATAAGGAGGACCCTAACATGAGCTAGCTGATTTGACTATGAGCAATTTCTATCTATAGATAGATGGATAGATAGATATGAATAGATAGATATAGACAGATATGATAGATATGGATAGAAGTGATACATTGATAGTAGTGGATAAATAGATATGATAGATATGGGCAGAAAATAGCTATATTACATCTGGAAGCTCTGAGTAGCTTCAATGATCACAAATTATTCAATTTCTTTTTTATAACAGTATTAGTTTCCAGCTAAATGCTCTATTATAAGATACAATAAGTAAAATCTAAAGTTAAAAATTTGATATCCTCATGAAACTCAATTATATGTTCTCTGTTATAAGATAGTGATAAACATGTTTAACCTACATTGAATTGCTTGCTATCTTGAGGAGGAGAGAGGAAGAGGAATTAGGGAGAAAAACTTGGAACTCAAAGTTTTTTTGCAAAGATGAATGTTGAAAACTATCTTTGCATATATTTGGAAAAATAAAATACTATTAAATTTTTTAAAAAAGAAACTTAAAAAATAAGAGCGAAAAAGGCATATAAAAATCTTGAAAAGAGTTAATTTTTCATTGTATTTCACTTTGGAAAAGCTGAGTCACATTTTATTAATAAGAATCAACTAGTAATAGGAAAATATAAGCAATAATTTTAGATATGTATTTCAGTGGAAGATTCTCTTTCAATCAATATATTTATTCACATTTCACAAGTGTTTGACAGGAGATCAAGAACAACTTATAAACAACATTCAAATTCTTGTTTCTAACTACAAACATATATTTAATATATTTGGGACTGTATCCTGCAAAGATGATGATTATTTTTTAATCTTCATTTTAATAAGATTTTCTATACTTATGTACTGTTGGCAATAGATATTTTAAAGGGTACAAATTTATACTACATTAAATATTTTTAGAACTCCTAGACATAGAAACTTCTGCATTCACTAAAGTATTCTTCATCAAATTACTTAGAAAAACCACAGTCATCAAACCTCTGGTAGACTGAGTTAAGGTAGATTAAAAGATTTATCCAGCGCCACAGTATTGTAAAATGAGCTTTTTCTCTTGTTGGGACTCTTTGATCTTTCAAATTGTTCTTATGATAAAAAAATCTATCACAAGAAATCTAAATGTCTCCTACATCCACTGGAGCCCCCTTGAAATCCTACCTGAGTATATCAGACATCTCTGAGAACAATCAGATTGGTTGCTTTTTGTGCCTATCCAGGAATTTATTTCCTTGCTCTCACCTCCTACTGCATTTAATGGGCTGGCAGAGCAGGAGGTATAAGAAATCTGATATGCCCCTTTTACAAAATCACCACCCACAGAGTCATTGCCCACACAGACAGTCACATTGATTCATAAGCATTCATGTATTTTAAAAGGAAAATAAAAGACAGTATATCCCAAAAACCATTGATCATGGGAATATATAGCCCAAAGCTCAAATGAAATGTAGAGAAATGAGTGACTAACTTGGCCTTCACATTTTTTCCCTAGTTTTTAAATAGTTTACAATTTCTTTATCTTTATTAGGACATTTTCATCGTCACATTAATGATTCATTAAACAAAAGATTGCATGTCGAAGTAAATTTCAGTTTCTAAAGCTCTAACAATAAAAGCGAGTCACAATTCACCACTGCTCCTCACCAAACATTTCAAGGGAAATGCTGTTTACAGCAGCAAAGTTGGAAAACCATTGCAGAAATGGAGGATGAAGGTGGAACCTGCAGATTCATTCCAAGAGACCAGCTCAATAAAAATGTGGCTTTATCTCTCTCTTGCTTTATTGCCCTGTAATCTTTAAAACTATCCTCTTCACAACTCCATCCCTTATGGCTTAGAACTCATGTCTTTAAAACTGCTTTTTTTGTGCCAAACACTTTGTTAGTATTTTGGTGTGTAAGTGATGGAGAAATCAGCAGAGACCTTGTACAAGTACCACACAGAACAAGCATAAGTTGGGCAGAGCATGTTAAATGAGGCAAGATAGGAGCAAGATATACAGGTTTAAGATGTGGATGGAAAAGAAAAGGCAGCAGAACTGTATCTCATACCTTTTAACCAAACATGGACAATCAAGATGAATTTATGCTTGATGGAAGACACTCCTTTTCTTGGCCAAGGGCTTTTTCCTTATCTGAAAAATGAAGGGGTTACAATAATTGATTTCTAAGATTTCT
This sequence comes from Myrmecobius fasciatus, assembly GCA_023553655.1. Lineage (NCBI taxonomy): Eukaryota > Metazoa > Chordata > Mammalia > Dasyuromorphia > Myrmecobiidae > Myrmecobius > Myrmecobius fasciatus. The sequence goes on along the minus strand of JAJPUD010002128.1, from coordinate 194,833 downwards.
TAAAGGCAACTAAGTGGTTCAATGGATAGATAAGAGTATTAGAGCTGGAATCAGCAGAACTGAGTATAAATCCAGCCTCAGACACTTATTAATTGTGTGACCCTGGGCAAGTCGCTTAACCCAACCTTTATTTGTCTTCCTGTACTGGAGAAGAAAATGGCAAACCGCTCCAGTATCTTTGGGAAGAAAATCCTGTGCTGTTGGTCAAGTCAAATCACAGCTAAGAAACAAAAGATTTCTTATTCCTTTAAATTTCTTATTGCTTCTTATATCTTTAATTCAAGGGTCCTATACATGTCTCACTTTGAGCTTCAGCTTAGCTGAATCCCTATAGATATCAGGATGATTTCTGAAAAGCAATTGTCTCCTTCCCATCATTTGTTCTTGGTGATCCAGCCACGGCCTTGGACAATGGTCAGGAACACACACTTTGGATTTAGTGAGATACAGAATATTCATTCCGATGGATGGCTCAGACCTTCAGTAATCTCCCTAACAAAAATATTATGACGGGGGCAGGGGAATTCAGGCAGGGATTTGAGAAGAACTGAGTGGGTTCAGACTGGGTAAAATTCTGTTACAGCTACTCCAGAAGAGCAACGAAAAACTCCTCGAACAAAGGAACACGGAGATTAATGGCTCAGACTGAGGAAAGGAAGCTTAGAGCAAATCCATAGCAAAATTTGTTCAAGGAATACTCATCTTTATAAAGCCACACTTGGTAATAACACAAAGTCAGTAAGATCTTGGTTTTCATTTGCTGTTTGATTTATGTTTCTCAAGCTCAACTTTATATTCTGCTACCCCCTGAGGTAGAAGGTCTTCCTTTCTTCCTCCCTCCCATTCCATTCCCCCTCCTCACTCAAAGTATTTCAAAATTATGTGCTGTAACAGCTTGATTATTTTGGACATTTTCCCTTCTCATCTGCACCAAGTAATAAATTATTATACTTTAGACTTACAAAAATCCACATAAACAGACACATTCTCCTGGATTATTACTATCATTATTATTTTTAAATGCTTTATTGCTGCCTTTTGTCTTTACATTACACCCTCCTGTAGTCCTCAGGCATCCAAGTTGTTCTTCTGGCCATTCTAAAACTTCAATGCTTCTCAATAAAAATTCCCTCATAATGGACTACATCCGAAGTCACAAATGTATCATGAGAGCTAAGTCACCATGCAGCTCATACTCCTGGATTTTGGCAGTCACCGGCTTTGCACATAATCAGACACTGTTTTCAGTTAGGTTTTCAATAACAAGGCTGTGTCCTTGCCAATTCCTGACATTAATATGGGAAATAAGTCTGAGAAACCCAACGAGGAAAGTTTGTCTATAATTTCTTTTCCCCTAGTATTTATAACCAGGTCTAAAGGAGCACTTCCTTTGAGTAAAGGAGATGACAAGCTAATCATTCCTCTCTGACACAGAAATGAGCTTAATGTATATTGGAACCTACTGCAGGAAGGGATAGGGTGGGATGAAGAGGACTACTGCAGAGACCATGTTCTGGAAGGACAAAAAGAATACAACAAAGGCCATTGTGGACTTGAGGGCTCTGAGAAAAGTCTATCCTATATCTGGCTGATAGCTATCAGCCTGAGAAGAAGCTCAAGATCAAAGGAGGCAGAAAGTTCCATCAGCCAACTCTACTCACATCTCTTTACATTTGCCCTCTTCATATGATCATGTTTATCTCCAAAACATATTTTTATTCATTTATTCTACACTGAGGCAATAGGGGTTAAGTTACTTGCCCAGGGTCACCCAGCTAGGAAGTGTTAAATGTCTGAGACCACATTTGAACTCAGGACCTCCTGACGTCAGGGATGATGCTCTATCCACTGCACCACCTAACTGCCCCAAAAACATATTTTTAAGGGACTAATACATTGCTACATAGGTCCAGGCTCCTACTCCCAGGAGTCCAACAATTTAAGACAGAAGGGTCAAACTCAAGACTTGTGGGCCCACAATATGCCCAAGTGCAGCCCAAGTCAGATTCAAATATAACTGGGAAATATTCAATAAAATCAATAAAAATATAACAAAACAGATATTTCATTTTAAAAATAAGTCAATATGCAGCCCCAAAGGATCTTTTCACACAAATAGATGGTTTCATTTTTTATTTGAGTTCATCACCACTGACCTAAGACATAATAAGTGCACATATAAGCACTGAACAAATGGATGGCAGAATAATGATGGTATGATTAGGTGATGAAATAGTTACAATATACAAAGTACAGGTTAAGAGTAAGTGCATTGTAGAGGAGATGTGCCCAAAGGAAGTCATGGAAGGTCTATGACCTACTTTGGGTCTGGCCATGGAGCCCTTCAAGTCAAATCAGCATACCCTCACTTGGGCTCACAGGCTGGTGATTAATAAATTCTCAAAGCTCCTTTGTGATCTAATGAAAAGTCATTAGACTAAGAGTGAGAAGTCTATAATTCAGACCTAAGTGGTCATTAACATAAGTACATGAACTTTGGCAAGTAACCCTCTACCTCCAAGCTTACAGCCCTCATCTGTAAAATGAAAATGGATGGACCAGGGGATCTCTAAGGAGTCTTCCAGCTTGAGTTTTCTAAGAATCTACATTCTCCCTTCTCAAGTACAAGACCACTTACCATTCCATTCAGAATAAAGTAAGGAGAGAGATGGAAGCCAATTAGTGGGGTGAAGATGAAATCACTTTTATTCATTAATGTTTAAATTTGTTCAACAACCATGTGAGATTCTACTACAGGCAAAGCACTATGTACTGAGTGAACATGAATGAATGCAATTAAAACAATCCTTTCTTTTTCTCATGGAGCTTTCAGCCTAGGAAGGAATACACACACACACACACACACACACACACACAATAGTATATAAGCATATGTATATATACTTTTGTATATCAAGATATATATAAGTAGGTATATATATGAAAATACATAAAAGCAAGTATATATATATATTATATATATTAAAATATATATGTGAGAAAGTATTTTATAAATATGCAATAAGTAGGTAGTGGGGCCTAGTAGTTAGAGAAAATGCTCTTAGTAGTCAGGACAGAAAATATGCTAGTCTGCATTGTAAGAAGGAGTTTTCTCATCTGGGAGCTTCCTATAACAGGTTCAGACTAAAAAATATCAAGCACTGTAATATACAACGAAGAATGAAAAGAGAAATGGGGACAAAGTGTTTAGTAAGAGGTAAGATATCCAAGATCACTTCTGACTTGAGGGGACTATGGAAGACCTGAGTTGGGGGTAACTTTTAGATCTTGAAGGATGGGTAGGATTTCAACAGACAGAGATACCAGAGGAGCACATGTCTTAAAGATAAATATTTACCTTAGGAATGAAGGTTTCCCTTTTGTTTGGGTGTAAAGAAGCTTATTAGGCATGAACTATGAAATGATAGGAGGCAGCCATGTACTTATAATAGGCAGCTCCCTCTGCCCCCTTTGTTTTGTTGTTTTAAATCTTCCTGGGACTCTCTTCACTCAATTAAAAGTCCATTATCTCAAACCATCATCTACCATGAAATCTAAGATATTAATGAGAATATGGAAGCAATAAAAGGACTGTAAATTGAAAAGAACACCACAGTAAACTCTGGGCCAGGGTTTGCCACCCAACTTCTAAATATTGCTTGGGTAGAAATTCTGCAGCTTTTCATGTGTTCCTATTTACATTGACATTTAAGTGCCAAGACATAGAAAGGAGTGAATTCATTCATCAGAGACATATTTCATTTAAGACTTCAGTGATAAAGAGAAAGCCTGCAAAAGAATATAGGTTTTATGATACACTCATCATTGAATCTTGAAAACCAAATAACTAATGACTGCTAAAGTGCAGATATTGTAGTTTCTGTGGAAGAATCTGTTTGGTGATTTGAACTCACACAGGGACATTCTTTTGGGCAGCTAGATGGTACTGGGCCTGGATTCAGGAAGACTCATTTTCCTCAGTTTAAAACCGGCCTCCAACTTACTGTGTCACCCAGGGAAAGTCACTTACTCCTGTTTGCCTCAGTTTCCTCCTCTGTAAAGTAAGCTAGGAAATGGTAAATCATTTCAGTATCTCTGCCAAGAAAACCCCAAATGGCATCACAAAAAGTTGGAAATGACTGAATAAAAACAACAAACTCATACTTTTGTGGAGATTTCATAGCCAGAATGCCTTAGTTACATTTGATTAAGTAAGAAGAATCTATGTGGTCCTCAAATTATATTGACTCATACCTATTTTCCAAGACTTCTTCAAACTGGGGTCTAATGGAAAGCCAAGCCCCTGTACTAGATTCACCTTTCTGAAAATTAAACTATATTCTCAAAGCCGACTTTTTCATTTTTCTTTTGGAACACTTTAAATATCAGAGAGCAAACTAAACATCTGAAATAATGAGTCATTTTGGGCTGGAAATTGAAGCATCAGGTCAAATACAGTTTATGCCACTTTTATGCCAAAAGACTCAGACAATATCAATACGATAGACAGACGGGCCTGTGACATTAGTTCACCTTCTGATTCCATTGTAGTAGATGTTTTAAACATATGGTTGGCCCTTACACTGGGCTAGCACATATTGATAAAGGAAGACTGCATAGTCAATCTCTAGTAATTCAGGAAATCCACAGCAGCAAGTCTTTTCTCTCAGATCTTCTCTGGGGACATTTCACTATTCCTGAACATTTAAATAGTAGGGAAAATAGGAGATAGAATTGGGGAATTAAAGTTTTGAAGTCAGATGGAGAGAAGAGTTGTATCATTGCTCCTTATTTACTGTCATTTGATCCAATGGCTATGCCTTATTTTAGACTGATAAGCAAGGTAAGCTGTCTCCCTTCCAGAAGCCACTTAGAACATGGTATCTTTAGAATAAAGGCAAGTGTTATTTTAAATATTGTAAAACACTTTAAAATATTTTAAATTTTAAAATATTTCATCAGGGTACCCATTGGAGTCTTTTGTTAATCAATGCCTTCCCACTTGGGTGCAATGTTGACTTTAGACTTCATTCCTAGTTTGCATGGCTGTATTGTGTCTTTTCTTCCTAACAAAGTGAATTTTTGGTTGGCCTGCACTGGTACAGTTTAGTTTTGGTTGCATCTGTATAGGAAAAGTTGACTTGTGACTAATCTTGGAAACAGACTGGAAATGGAACCCCGAGCCAGTCAGAAGCCCAACGCTTGTGGGAAGCCTGAGGAAACATCTCACAATTGCCTCACCTGAGTTTACTAGTTTATATTCTGAGGTACTTGCCAATCCAAATGTTTCATGTTTATATTCAGTGATTTAACTTTCTTCTCTTTCACAAGAACCTTAGCTCTCTGGAGCCCTTGGCATACAAGGAACTGTGTGTAGAGCTATCCAGACATCAGTGTGTATTAACTTTTTTAAGCTATAGATTCTTGAATTGGGGTTTCCAATAGAAGGTTTTCTAAAATGTATTTTATACATCCTTGCCTATTTTAGTAGAGTAAATGCCAATATATGTCAAGGATTCGTGGCTTTACAGTATGAGAACTGCTGCAGATCACAATCCTTCTACAAATTAGTAGATAAATCTTAGTTGCCTAAGGCTCAGACAGGACACATTTCTAGTCATAAAGCTATTACATTTTTTATTTTTTCCTGAATTCCAATCTAACAGTCTACTTTTTTCCCAATCGTGACATATTGGTATAGAGAGTGTAAAACTCAGAAAGGCAAAACTCATGCAGGTTAACAGCTGAGTGACTTGCCTAGGACTCTGTGAGGTCAATAACTTGTCCAGGGCCATGCAGTGAGGATGTGTCAGAGATAGGACTTGGACTGGACAGGTAGGTGTTGCAATGGATAGAGTGCTAGCTGTGGAGCAAGTAAGACTTCAAATCAGACACTTCTTACTATGTGACACTAGGCAAGTCACATCACCCTGTTTGCTTTCATTTCTTCACATATAAAATGAACTGGAGAAAGAAATGGCAAACCATACCAGTACCCTTGCCAAGAAAACCCCAGAAGGGGTTACAGAGTTGGATATGACTGAAATTACTAACTACATTACTAATCTGTTCCTTTCTTTACATAGATATACACATGTGAACAAGATCTAGTGAGAACTCAGCCAGCTCAAAGACAGCAGGACCCAGATTTCAGTCTTGGCTATGGACTTATTATGGACTAATTATGGGGCCCTGAAGGAGCATCTAAGCCCTTCAATGCCCTCGACAAGTTGTGGCAGATCAGAACTGATAAAGGGTATTTTCTCACTGGGAACTCCCTAAGAGTTGTCTTATTGCTCCTTATTTGCTTACCTTTGATCCAATGGCTCTACCTTATTTCTGACTGGTAAACAAGGTAAGCTGTCTCCTTTCCAGAAGCCACTTAGAACATGGTATCTTTAGAACAAAGGCAAGTGGTTTAAACTATTTTTTTTTTATCAAGGTACCCATTGGAGTCTTTTGGGTGGATATTCAAATAGTACATTAATGACCCTATTTTAATATTTCCTTGATGATTCAGATCACCACGAACACCAGTTACTATAATGTACTGAAGATCCATGCAGTGAAACAGTGGATATTATACTGACTCTGGAGGCAGGAAGAGCTGAATTCAATTCTGTATGGTCCTGAGCAAGTCACTTAACCCAATTTTCCTCCATTTTCTTATCTGTAATTGGAAATGGCAAACTATTCTAGTACTTTGCCAAGAAAATTTCAAATGGAGTCACAAAGAGTTGTATACTGAATGATTCAACCCCTACCACCTCCACCACCAAAACTAAATAGCTAATGAGAGAAGCAAATATAGATTATATGAGAGGCCAGGTAATGTAGAGAATTGAATGCTTGCTCTCTTATTTAATAGAGATGGCTTCTGAAAAGTTAATCTCATTGATCTTTGATTTCTATGCATGCACATGCTTCAGAAAAAAACTCATATTTTCCTATAAGATAGTAAATCCTTAAATCAATTGTTAAATGCTAAATATATGTGCTTTTATGTAATAATAATAATAAATGCTAATATATAAAAATGCTATATATATGTCAGAAGCTGCTGGGCAGAGTTGGGGAAGAGGGAGGAGAAGATATTTAAATTCTATTTGGGGACATGTTGGAAACTTGCTTCCTTTGAATACTTTAGGAGATAGATTCCCTGGTTCTAGCTCTATAATTTTTATGAATTATATATGCCTTTGAGTCCAGGATGTAGGCAGGCAGAGGCCTGACTGAGCCTTCCCTAGATTCATGCCTATCTCTGAAGAAGAAGTAGTTTTAGGGTATTCCTGGTAGTTGAGTGAGCACTCCACAGCTTGAGACTGGCCTAGTACCCAGGAGAACCAAACTTACATCTAGATTAGGTGAAAAAGCAGCGTTGGGGCATTTAAGGTCCAGCGGGCACCAATGGCCACAGCCAAGCTGAAAGCTTCATATGACATTTAAATTACCCTTGGTCCTGAATTTAGATCATATACTTCTTCAGGCTTCAGTATTTCCTGGTTCTATAATCAAGGTCTATAATCCAAAACTGGATAAGAAAGTATAAAGATACAAATGAGCTGGAGAAGGAAATGGCAAACCATTATAGTATCTTTGCCAAGAAAACTTCAAATGGAGTCACAAAGAGTTGAATACTGAATCAGTTTAAATATGACAGAGATAGAATAAACAGAATTTAATAATTTTAGCTTCTGTTTAAAAAGGTCTAGACTTTGAGGAACCATGAATCTTGCCTTTATCACTTAAGAGATAGAGGGGAGAAAGTTCTCAGAGATTTTGACCTGGGTCACCTCTAAGGCTCCAAGGATCTATATATACTTTTTGTCTTGAGTAGAACCTTGCCTGCTCCTCTCTCCATATTTCTCTGGGCTGCCTATTCCAAAACAGGCCCAGGGGTGATTGTGATGAATTAATAACCCTTCAGGCTGCAGTGTGATAGTCCTCAGGAATGCCCCAACTCTAGGACAAACTCATCACATTCATTGTTATCACTGTCTCTCCTCCAATAATTCCAGCTCAGCTTGCTTGACCTAAAGGGACCCTTCTCCACTCCCTTACCCCTACCCCAATCCTTGTCACTATCCTGGCTCCAGTTGGTCCTAAATCTTCCAAAAAAGACAGATTACAAAATGTCATCTTCAGTTCTAATCTGTTCCAAGAGCACACATTTCAATAAGCACCAGCATAAGCATCCTAGATACCAGACACTGAGTAAAGCCCTGTACGGTCTCAAAAACAAACAAAAAAAAAACAATTCTAGATCTCAAACTTATGTTCTGTGTTTTTACATAAATATATGAAGAATAAATACAAAATACATACAAATAAGGTAGGTAAAGACAAGAGAGTTAATAAAAGTATTGGTTATATGTTTCCTTTGTCAGGAAACTGTGGGTAAGGGCTGAGGGGAAAAGATAAAGAATTTTATTTGGGGTATGTTAGAAAAACTCCCATGTTTTCGTCCAACAGTTGGGGGAGGGTGGAGAAGCAAGTTTCCTTCTCTTATGAAAAATTATGATGCTATTCAAATGCAAGCATAGGACCATCCCTGCCTTCAAGGCGTACACTGGAGTGGGAAAGGAGAATTAGAAAAAGGGGGTGGAGGGTAAACCTGCCAATATGATCTGGAAATGGCCAGAAAGTCATGTGGAGGTCCTAGGTTCAGGCTACATAAGGCTACCAGTGTTCAGTGTCCTAGGAAAAGAGTGTAGGTTCTGCTTAGAGAATTGCTAGAATGGAGGAATGGTGGGAACAGTATTATTAATTGGAGCAACCAGAAAAGCTTTGTGTACAATATAGACCTTTAGCTAAGTCTTGGTGGAAATTAGGGATTTTGTGAAGCGAGGAAAGACTGCATTCCAGGTACAAGGCTAGCTTATAAAGAGAGTATGGAGAAGGGAAATGAAGGATTCTGCAAAAAAGCCAATTTGGCTTTTTTTGCAGGAAAGGACATATTGCAAAGTGAGGCAAGAAAGATAGGTTGAGACCAAGTGGTGAAGAAGTTTAAAAGCCAAAGGTAGGAGATTTGATTCTCCAGAAAATGGATAACTACATTAAAGTTCACTGAGGAGGGGAGACAAGGTCAGACTTAGTTTTTAGGGAAATCCCTGTAGCAGCTGAAGGGAAGATAGACTGGAGATGTGAAGTAGTAAAAACAATTATTGCCAGTCCAAGTGAGAGATGATGAGGACCTTAGTCAGGGTGGTGGCTGTGATCGGAGAGGAAGGGTTGGTTGTGAGACAAGTTGTCCAAACAGAAATGACAATATTTGGCAACTGATGGGTTTATGGAGGGTGAGGAAGAATGAGAAAATTAGGGATAAGACTGAGTTTACTAACTTGGAAGACTACAAGAATAGCAATTTTTCTACAAAAATTGGGATTCTTAGTAAAAAGAAAAATCTGTGAGGAAAAGAGAATGAGTTCTATTTTGGGCATGTTAGCAGCCTCCTTTTGAAGCTTAGAAGAGGCAGGACACCCACTTATAAGAAAACTCCTATTGAGTTATTTAAATCAGTTTCTCTGTTCAAGGTGTGATGCTTCATCATTGTATGAACTGTAATGCTGGGTTCTCCATGGTCATATATTATTATAAAGCACAAACTCCTGCTGGACCTACAAGGCTATAAATGTTTCACACATCAACCTGGCAAGAAAACCCATTTTGGCCATATTGCAGAGAGCAAGAAGGGAAATAATACATAATAACGTTAGAAAGATAAATTGGTACTAGATTGTGAAGCATGTTAAAGCCAAAAAAGTCACTTTTATTCAATATTGTACTAGAATTGTTAGAATAGCAATAAGAGAAGAAAAAGAAATTGAAGGAATCAAAATAGGCATTGAGGAAACAAAACTATCATTCTTTTCAGATGATATGATGGTATACTTAGAGAACCCAAGAGAATCAACTAAAAAACTATTTGAAATAATTAATATCATTAGCAAAGTTGCAGGACATAAGATAAACCCACACAAATCATCAGCATTTCTTTACACGACCAACAAAGCTCAGCAATATGAGATAGAAAGAGAAATTCCATTTAAAATAACTGTAAGCAATATAAAATACTTGGGAGTCTATCTACCAAGATAAACACAGAAACTATATGAACACAATTACAAAACACTTTTCACACAAATAAATTTGGATCTAAATAATTGGAAAAATATCAATTGTTCACATGTAAACTGAGCCAAATTAATGAAAAATGACAATTCTAAGTTGATTTACTTATTTAGTGTCATACTAATCCAACTACCAAAGGATTATTTTACAGAGCTAGGAAAATAGCAACAAAATTCATCTGGAAGAAAAAAAGTTTAAGAATATCAAGAGATTAGTGGGAAAAACCACAAAGGAAGCTAGCTTAGTAATACAGAGATCTCAAACTATATTATAAAGCAATAATCATTAAAACTATCTGGTACTGACTAAGAAAGAGAATAGTGGATCATTGGAATATATTCAATAAGGAGCACAATACATAGGAGTAAATGCCCATAGTAACCTAGTGTTTATAAACCCAAAGATCCTAGTAAGATTTCACTATTTGACAAAAACTGCTGAGAAAACTGGAAAATAATAGGGTACTAATTAAGTATAAACCAACATTTCACATTATATAACAAGGTAAGGTCAAAATAGGTACATGATTTAGAAGTAAAGAGTGATACCATAAACAAATTAGAACAAGGAATAGTCTTTTTGTCAGATCTATGAAGAAGGGAAGAATTCATGACCAAATGAGATAAAGAACATGATAAAATGCAAAATAGATAGCTTTTATTATATTAAATTTAAAAGCTTTTGCACAAACAAAATAAGTGTAACTAGATGAGAAGGAAAGCAGAAAGCTGGTAAACAATCTTTACAGGAAGTGTCTCTGATACAGACTTCATTTTTCAACTATATAGAGAACTGAATCAAATTTATAAGAATATAAGCCATTTTCTCCTACTGAAAAATGGTAAAAAGTTATGAAGTTTTTAGATGAAGAAATCAAAGCTATCTATAGGCATATGAAGAAGTGCTCTAAATCACTTTTGATTAGAGAAATGCAAATTAAAACAACTCTGAGGTACTATTTTATTCCTAACATATTGACTAATGTGACAAAAAAGAAAAATGATAAATATTGGTGAGGATGTGGCAAAATAGGGACAGTTGGTGGAACGATGAACTGATCCAACCATTCTGAAGAACAACTTGGAATTAAGCCAAAGGCAACCAAACTGTGTATATTCCAGAAATACTACTACTCTGTATCCCAAAAAACATCATAAAAAAGGGAAAAGGGTCTACATGTGCAAAAATATTTGTAGTAACCTTTTTGGTGGCAAAATATTGGAAACCAAAGGGAATGGCTGAACAAGCTGTGGTATATTGATGTAATGGAATACAATTATGCAATAAAAATGATGAAAAATATATACAAATTAATGCAAAGTAAAATGAGCAGAAGCAGGAAAATATTGGGCACAGTATCTGAGACTATTGTATATTGATCAACTATGAATGATTCAGCTCTTCTCAGCAATACAGGATCCAAGACAAGTATAAAAGGCTCACAAAGGAAAATGCTATCCACATCTAGAGAAAGAACTGATGATCTCTGAATGCATATTGAAGCATACTTTTTTTTTTACTTGTTTTATTCTTTTTGTGTTCTTTTTTCCCATTTGATCTGTTTCTTGGGAGGAAAGAAAAGAGGGAAAAAATTGGAACTCAAAATCTTGTAAAAATGAATGCTAAAAATTGTCATCATGAAATTGGTGGAAAATAAAATACTAATAATTTTTTAAAATCATAAATTAAATGGCTATAAATATTTTCAAAATGAAAATTGCAGCCTTGGTTATGCAAAAGATACAATCAGGAAAACAAAGTGGGGCCAAGAAAAAAGATTATCCTTAGTATCATCACACTGACTTCATCACTGATACCTTATGGGTCACTTTTACTTGGATTCAAGAAAAGGGTGATAGTAAATTCATTCAGTACAACTCTGGAGACTGTATCTCAAGTTTCCACAATTTTTCAATGATTTTTATGACTGACAAGATTCCTCTATGTCCTTACTTCTCCCTGAGTTATCCCTCATAACAAAGAATTAAAAAGAAAAAAGGAAAAAGATCTAGCACAAGTGATTGAAAAAGCACTGAAAAAAGAAATCTAACATTAAATGCAATGCTCCATACCTATAGACTTCCTTCCCTCTACTCCAAGAGAAGTAGAATAGGTTTCATGTGTCCTCTGAAGTTGAAATTGTTCCTTATAATTTTGCAAAATTCATTTTTTTTATATTTCATGGGCCCTTAAGAACTATGGATTCTAAGATTTACATGAACTGATGCTGAGTGAAATGAGCAGAATCAGGACAGCATTGTACATAGTAACAACAACATTGCACAATGATTAACTATAAATCACTCAACTCTTCTCAGCAATATAAAGATCCAAGCAATTCTAAATGACTCATGATGGAAAAGGCTATCCACATTCAGAGAAAGATCTATGCAATCTGAATAGATATCAAAGCATACTATTTTCACTTTTTTTCTCATAGTTTTTCCTTTTTGTTCTGATTTTTCTATCACTACATGACTAATGTGGAAATATGTGTAATATGATTGTACAAATATAATCTATATCAGATTGCTTGCTGTCTTGAGGAGGGGGAAAGGAGAGAAAAAATTGGAACTCAAAATCTTATAAAAATGAATGTTGAAAACTATCTTAACACATAATTGAAAAAAATAAAATAGTACTAAGTGTGGGGAAAAAACCTACAGATTGGGGAAGCTAGGTGGCGCAGTGGATAGAGCACCAGCCCTGAAGTCAGGAGGACCTGAGTTCAAATGTGATCTCAGACACTTAACATTTCCCTAGCTGTGTGACCCTGGGCAAGTCACTTAACCTCAATTGCCTCAGCTAAAAGCAAAAAAAAAAAAAAAAAAAAAAAACAAAAAAAACCAAAAAAAAAAACCTATGGATTGCAAGCGATATATAAACTATTATTGCTAAACAGCAGAGTCCCAAGGGGAGAGAAGCTATATATTTGTTTGAGTCTGCTTAATAAGGAGATCAGATTTCCTACAACCTCAGTCACCCAGTGTATAGCCAAGAACCTAGAAATAAATTAAATAAAAGTTTATGAGCAGTAAAATATCCTTCAAAAAACCTAAGCAGGAAATCCCTGTAGATAGACAGACAGACACATAAGCACTCACACAGAAATAATTTACTACAGCTCATACAAAATTTTAAGAGTGGTTGCCTAGCTTCTCAGGCCACAGAAGATTTAGAAGCAAATTAAAAGGTAGAGGAGAAGAAGAACAGGGCAGGTCACTGCTGTGAGAAGTAGGTAAGACTGTTGATAGTAAAAAATAGCAACATATTGTTATAGGATACTTAGTGATGGCATAAAAAATCTCTGACAGCAATATGATGTTCAGATTTGTACTTAAAATGATGAATCCCAGTTAGTGTTCAATTATGTTCAATATAGACTTTTTTGGGTGGAGGGGGTAGGCAATTGGGGTTAAATGACTTGCCCAGAGTCACACAACCAGTAAGTTTCAAGTATCTGAGGTGAATTATATGAGAGACCCTGGAAAAAAAAAATTAACTGTCCCCTTTTTGTTATAATGCTTTATGTTTTCTTCTTTTCACCACTTTTTAATCTGCTTATCATAAACTGGCAAATATTAAGTAATAAGTTTAGCAGCTTACAGCTGTATTTGGAAAACTAAAAATTTAAAAAAATGTTAAAATTGTCTTTACAAGCAACTGTGAAAGACAAAATATCATTTAAAATTAAAAACTTGAAATTTAACATTAAATTTAATGTGAGAAAAGTTACTAAAATTTTCATACACCCTAATGCAGTGATACTATTCCAATGCAGTGATACCACTCCTAGCCATGTACCTCTCTATGTCTTGTCAGAGAGAAAGATTGCATATATATAATGTATATTTACACATTTTATACACACACACACATACACTAACATCTCCACAATAATACTTTTTCTAAAGAAATAAAAAAAATGAAACAAAATAGGTGCCCATCTATTAAAAATGGTTCAACAAAATATGGGATATAAATTTAATACAACAGAATTGTGAATGAAGAACTTAAGAGAAGCAATGAAGGCACAAAAACTAATGCAAAGTGAAGAAGGTAAATAGGTGACGCTATAGTGCACAGAGTGCCTGTCCTGAAGTAAGGAAAACTCATCCTCCTGAGTTCATATCTAGCCTCAGACAGGCATTAGCTGTAGGCCTCTAGGCGAGTCACCTAACCCTGTTTGCTTTAGTTTCCTCATCTATAAAATAAGTTGGAGAAGGAAATCACCAACCACTCCATTATCTATGCAAAGAAAACCTCAAATGGAATCAGGAAGAGTTGGATGCAACTGAAAAGACTGAGCAACAGCAAAAGGAGAAGAGAGAAAAACCAGGGGAACACTAGACACAATGACTACAACAATGTAAATGCAAACAATAACAAAAGGCATTTCAACTAAAATTAACTGCAAAGAACAACCCTGAAAGCTGGTGATGAGAAACTTGTCCTGTCTCTCACTAGGGACATGGCATACAAAAGTTCAGAATGTTGCATATGCTCTTAATCTATCAAATGTTGCTTAAGCTGACACAAAGTTTAGTTGTTATATCAACTGACTGTGATTCATTCTTTTCCTTAGTGGCCAAGGAAGGTTTTTGGAGACAGGGGAGAAGGATAAAAATTACAATGGTATTTTTTTTTTTTTTGCTTTTTGTTGAAGCAATTGGGGTTAAGTGACTTGCCCAGGGTCACACAGCTAGGGAATGTTAAGTATCTGAGACCAGATTTGAACTCAGGTCCTCCTGTCTTCAGGGCTGGTGCTCTATCCACTGCACCACCTAGCTGTGCCTACAATGGTATTTTTAAAAAAAGTTTTCACAATATTTTGAAAAAAAGAAATTCAATCTGTTAATTACTAATTTCTAAAATTTAATATAACATAATTTTATGAATATGACTACATATGTATAATCTATACTAAATTATCTTCCTTCTCAATGAAGGGGGAGGACAGGAAGGAAGGGAGAGAATTTAAAACTCGAAATTTTTAAAAAAGAATGTTAAAATTCGTTTTTATGTGTAATTAGAGAAAAAAAATAATTAAAAATAAATGTGATGGAGCAGCTAGGTGGCGCAGTGGTTAGAGCACCAGCCCTGAAGTCAGGAGGACCTGAGTTCAAATCTGGTCTCAGACACTTAACATTCACTAGCTGTGTGTGACCCTGAGTAAGTCACTTAACCCCAATTGCCTCAGCAAAAAAAAAAAGCAAATAAATAAATAAATGTGATCTATTATTCTCAACCAAAATTAATAATTTTATGGCTAAATAAATTATAGGAAATGCTATATGTTCCTATTTTAATATGTGGCTTATAAAGCACATTATAAGAAATAGATATTTTAAGTATTTTCATCTCTCCTCCCCAAAGAAGTTCCTCTCAAATCTATTTTCCTTATAGCTTAAGATCCTCTGGAAACTTTATCTTTCTGGGGTTAGGAGAAGGGATGAGCATTGTCAAAAATTGGGGGAGAAATGTACATGGCATATTCTTGGACAACAAGAAAAGGAACTTATGAAGTGGATAATTTATACAAGAATCTAGGAATGATAAGTTAAGAAAAATAGGTTAGGGACAGACAGACTATGGCTTGAAAATTTATCAAAACTAGAAAATTTTATTAGGCCAAGTCTTTGTTTTTGTGGGGGAGGGAGGATAGGAAGCTATGGGCAAGGATGAAAGGAGGTGAGATAAGACACTGTCTGAACCCATTCAATGGTATTTATTGAAATCACATGGCTCTGAATTACTGGAATGAGGAGGGGACAGAAAATAGTTTAAGGTCTGATACATTATCAATTTCATTCTCTAACTGGACTACTAAATTATTAGATAGGTACAATGTGGCATACATAATATCTTGTATTTATCTAGTGTTTTCAGTTTTGTAAAGCGCTTTTTTATAATGATCCTGTGTGATATAATCATGAATATTTTACACATAAGGAAACTGAGGCACAAATGGGTTAAGTGGCTCGTCAGAGATGGGACTAAACTTCAGATGGCTAATTTCAAAATAACTATTCTTTCTACTTTGCTGTTTTCTTCAGTCATTTCACTTTAGTCCGACTCTTTGTGACCCTTCTTAGAGTTTCTTGGCAAAGACAATGAACTGGTTTGTCATTTCTTTCTCCAATTCATTTGACAGATGAGGAAACTGAGACACAGAATTAAGTCACTTGCCATGAATCTTCCTGATCTAGCATCTGCACTACCACTCAACAATCAACAAGCATTATTAAGTGCTATCTGTGTGCTGAGAACGATGCTAAGCACAGGGGATACAAAGAAAAAAGGAAAAGAGTCTGTTCTCAAGGAACTTACAATCTAATACATTTCAGGAAGATATTTGATGAAGTTTTCACAACATCCTCACAAAAAGATGGAGCAATGAGGAGAGAACAATAATGAAATAGGAATTCACTACACTTAAAAATCTCAAGTATTGATTAGTGGAACTCTATCAACCTGGGAATGTGAGTGTCAAATGTTTCTGATCTTGGTCCTGTAGTTTTTGACACTTTTAGCAGTGACTTAAATGAAGGCATAGATAGTATGATTACAAAATTGTGAATAAGAAATTCACAGACAATACCATAGACAAGCAGGACACTGTGTATACTATCATTTAATTGAATTTATATATTTTTTTGTTATTCTACATGAATACTATTTGTTTTATATTTTACATATATTATAAATTTAAAATATACTCTAAAAAGCTACAAATAGCAGAGATTCAAAGTATCATATACCATCTAATCTTTGCATAAGCAAAGATTAATTTTATTGTATCAAGTTTCATAATGAAAAAGCAAACTTATGAATGATAAGATAGCTCTTTCACATTGAATTACAGAAGCTCAATTTTAAAAGAGCTGGAATGACAGATTGAATGTAATACAGTGAAATATAATGGAGATAAATGGAAACTCTTACACTTAGGCTTAAAAAACAATTGTACAAATGATCAGGAAAGCACAGCTACATAATAGTTTACTTTAAAAAATATTTATTAACTTGACCTGGGGGTAGACTACAGCTTCATGGATGTGATATGGCAGCCTCTCTCCTTCCAAATGAATGTGGCCTTTGCTTATATTAATAGAAGTGGTGTCCAAAATCCAAAAGTTATAATTCCATTGCATTCTGCCTTGGTTAGTCCATAATCAGAAAGAATATTTTCTTTAAATTTGAGAAACACAATTTAGGAAGGATATTGAAAAGTTGGACAGCACTCACAAGAAGAAGCCCAAGATAACTACGCCATAAAAGGATTAGGTGAAGCAATTGGGTCTGTTAGCTTAGAATCAAGAAGATGAAGACAGGATCTAATCACTGGCTTCAAGAACCAGAAATTGTCTTGTGGATAAGGAAGCAGACTTGTTTTGGATCACTCTTGGAGGGTAAAACTAGGGAACTTTTTTTTAAAAATTAAAGTGAATTTTAATGCATTTTGTTTTGAGAATTTCATTATGCCTTTTGAGATAACCCTCTGAAATGATGTAATAACAGAGTTGAGAAACACTACCACTGATTCAAATCTTTCCTATTTCCCTTAACAAGAGCTGATGAGGATACCAGCAAATCAATAAATGGCAGCTAATACTGTTCCACTGGCACTGAGATGACCAAACAGGCACCAAATGGACTAGTTTTCTTTGGCACTTTTATCTCATAAATATTTCTTATCGCCATTTCCTATAATTAAGAAAGTAAATCACAGAAAATATGCTCACTCATGTAGTTTGCTATTGTCAAAAACCCAGCTTTAACAAGGGCAATGGTGAACCTAGTTTGAGATTTTATTTTGTATGTATAGTATTGCTTTAATCAATAATGAACCAAACTCTTCAAATTGGTTCTCAAACTGCCTGCTTATTTCCTGGAGGACTCCTTGTTATGAAACCTAAGAAGACATTAATTTTCATTGATTTTCCAAATGCACTAAGAGAAATTTTTAAATGATCAAGTAAATCTTTTTTTTTTTATTCCTTGGTCAATACATAAAGCAATTAACATCCCACTGGGCTAAATAATGAGCCCATAATATACTGCTCCAAAAGAACTACTTCTATAAGCAGGAGATAAAAAAGGGTGCTCTTTCCTTGATATTATCTTAAAGGTCCAGTTGACCATCTCTAAATTCCATTTACATCTCTGAAAATTTTAGGACTTGTATTCATGCTTTCACTTTAAGGAGAACAAGCTTATAGCCTCTATTGCACAATAAAAATCTGTTCTTTGTTAGGCTTGGCAAAAAACAGACCTTAAGTCTCACTGACGCCCTGCAATTTCATACAATTCCCTCAATGTCTAATACCACCAGACTTTCAAGAAAAGGCGCATAGCCTTTATAAGGCTTTCAATTTAGGGGTCAGGGGTAGTAAGGAAAGAGGAAGTTAAATTTAAATCCCTGGGTCAAGAGAGAAAATTATCCTAACTTCCTGGAGTTTTAAAAGAACAACTCCACATAACATTCTGTAGGACAATGATGAATAGCAAGCTAACAGGATACACTTCTGACCTCAGGGATGCATCACACAACCAAATACTAAATAATATTAAGGTATTCTACCTTAATATTATGGAAATATTAATTATGGAAAGCCTATGCTTCGGCTATTAAAAATTACTATAGGTGAATATAACAGCATAACATTTTTTCTTTTGGTTTAACAAAAATTTTTCTTTTGTTGTTTTAAAGCAAATACTAGAATCCAAGAGATCCATATTTGAATCTGCCTGGTACCTGATGAGTTTCTTTGATGTTTGCCCATATCACACCCTAGGAGTTCTTCTCCATAAGGATGCAAAAGCACTAAGAGGTTTGGTAAGAGCTTGTGAGATCAAATAACAGTCAAAACTTAGACACCTCTGAGGAAAAACTGTGAAAATGCAATTTAGGAGAATGACTCCAGCCATTTGGTTCTGTGATGAAAGGAGGGATGAGATGTCATGAAGAATGATAAATATTTGTACTACTGACTTCTTTAAGGGTAAGAGAACAAATGTATTTTGGAGGGGGTGGTGAATGTGTTTGCTTTGAGAAGATTTACTAAACTAGGATGTTTTTGCAATATTCAGAAACCTGTCCCCTGAGAATGCTGGCCCCAAAGCAAGGCAAGCCAAGAATTTAAAGTCATACATCATTCACAAAATTCTTCTTTTGAAAACTCTGCTCACTCACATTATAAAGTATTATAAGGTTTAAAGATGATTTTATATCAACTAGACAAAGTTATGAAAATGGCATGCAATGGAGAAGGGAATATGTAGCGAATAAATAAAGAATAAGTAAGGAATTAACCTAAAATATTTCTATTTAATATAGCTTGTAACACCAATAGGTTATTATGGACAAAGAATTTATTACCTAGGGACCGATCCAATGGTAGAAGGATTAATGGAGTTGCCTCAGAAGAGATCAAATAAGTAGGGGAAAAAAAACAACTCAGACTACACTATTACTTTAAAAAGGGCACTTCAAAGGTCATCAAATATTCTTACTCTGTTTCATCTCTAGAATCTTTATGAAAATGACCCATACAGTATGGTATCAAGGGTCCTTGATGAAAACATAAGTCTTTTGTGAATAATGATATAAAGCAGACAAGATTTCACAGACTCAAAATTAACTGGTAATCACATAATTAACAGGGCAATTAGGCGGTGCTGCAAATAAAAGTCCTGGGTCTGGAGTCAGGAAGAATTCAGTTAAAATCTGACCTGAGAAATGTAGAACCCTGGCCTGTTTGCCTCATTTTCTCATCTATAAAATGAGCTGGAGAAGGAAATAGCAAACCACTCAGTATCTTTACCAAGAAAACCCCAAATGAGGTCACAAAGAGTCAACAACTGAACCCACTGAACACATTTACAAATAGGAAAGAAAAGATTCTGGTGTGCTTAATTTGAACACTGATTCTGAAAAAAGTATCTTAGTGGAGCAAAATGTAATTGCTTGGATGGAAGGAGTACATTTACTTATCAAACCACAGATACTTTGAAATGTTGCACTAATTTAGCAGACTTTTTAAGGGTATGTTTAAATGACACCATTAGTGGAGTGATTTGCTGAATGAACCCTTTGGTCAAATACAACTTATCAGACAATTGATCTGAACAGGTATCTTTAAGAAAGAAACATACTTTTGGTTCAGTTTAATGACAGTTGGATTTTCATGGTCCAATAATTGCCCCAAGAAAAAGTTTTTTAGGATCATTATAGATTTTGATTTTAATCCTAGAAATCATGATATTCTTTATGAAGCTTCCATTTTCTGAAAATTGTATCATCGGGAATGAGTTAAGTTAGTGAAAATTTGCTTTTATTACATACTTATTGCAATTGGGCATTTTATAGAATATTCAGGTAATTGATATGCCAAAAAGTGGTAGGCCATGTGAGAAAGAAAAATATTTGACCCACTGTCTACGCATTCTAATGGACAAAAGTTGTCTTGAATAATACATTAAGCTGCCAGTACATATCCACCATCAGTATAATTTAGTTTTATATGTCACTTAATATTTACAAAAGGTTGTCAATCATTTTATCAGCTAATCTTGAACACATTCTGGAGGATTTTTAAAAAAGTTTTATGCTATCATCCCTATCAGTGTTTGAATTGGAATCAGAGATCATTTAGTAGATCACATAGAACATTTATGTTTTGTTTCCAGCATGAACAAGAGCAAAAACAGGTTCATATTCCTACTCTGCAATGTAGAATTTTTTCCTAACTCTTTCCTGTTTTACTTTTTGAATATTTTACCTTCTAATAAAATTAGTGCAGAAACCCAGGAGTACCTATGTATCTCTTTAGAACTTAGAGTCATAAGATTGTAAGGTAAAGAGATCCTTGAGGAGAGAGGTCCCTGGAAGGAAAGAGATTGGGCTAATTTTGTATATATTGACACAGGTTAACGGATATATATGTTATCATAGTAATCTTCAATCTCAGGTAGGTTTGGCAGTGGATAGATTGCTGAGTCCAGAATTAGGAAGCTCCAAGTTCAAATCCAGTTTCAAACACATAATGTCGCCCAGGATGTCACATGGCCTGCCAGCCTCAGTTTCCGCAATTATAAAGTGGGGATGATAACTGCATCTACATTGCAGTGTTGTTGTGAAGATCAAATGAGATATTTGTAAAGCATTTAGCACAGTGCCTGTCAGATGGTAGGCACTACATAACTGGGTATTTCTTTCCCTTCTCTTACCCCTGCTGCACACACTATGTTTGACTCTATAGCCCTATTTAGGGTTTTCTTGACAAATATGTTAGAATACCATTTCCTTCTGCAGCTTATTTGACAGAGGAGGAAACTGAGGCAAATTGAGTTAAATGACTTGCCCAGGATCACACAATTAAGGAAATGTTTGAAGCTGGATTTGAACTCATGAAGTTAAGTCTTCCTAACTCCATCCCAATGCTCTACTCCTTGCACCACCTAGCTGCCCTGTGAGTGTATAAAAGTTCCTTTAAGTTAGGGACTATTCTGCTTTAGCTTTGTAAGAGCAAGCTTGCCATAAAACCCTGGATAGTTAGACTAAAGGGGATCATCCTAATGATCTTTAAAGTACTTTCCTGCTTTGAGTTATATGAAACTAACAGATATGAAAGCAGATCCAGATATGAAACTAAAGTTCTTTTTGCAGTTTCTGTCCAGAAATATCTAAGAATTGAACCTGAGTCAGATACTTTCACATCAATTCCTAATGCTTTCCCTCCCTAAACTGCCTTTTATTTATTCTATATTTATATACTTTTAAGGCAATTAGGTGGTACAGTGGATTAAAATACTGGTTCAAATTCAGCCACAGACACTTCCTAGCTATGTGACTCTGGGCAAGATACTTAACCTGTTTGCCTCATTTTTCCCCTCTGTAATCATTCCAGTATCTTTGCCAAGAAAACTCCAAATGGGGTTATGGAGGGTCGCATACAACTGAAACAAATGAAGAACAAAAACTTCTATGTAGACACATTGCCTTGCTGGGTAAATCAAAAGTTCATTTTTATCTTTGTCTATGTACATATATATATATGTATATATATTTTATTGACAGGATTGTTATTCATTGAGAAAACATCAGTGCTGGTATTTTTCATTCTTGTGTTCTTTAGGGCACAAAAGGTCCTGTGTTTGGTCTAATTGACTGCTTAATTATGAATATGAAGTTCTATGAGTAAGTAGGGTACTCTGTAGATTAAATATTCACATTAAATTTCCAAATTAAACAAAAGTAGGACTTATTTACCTAGTGCCAAAACCGGCAATTGTCAACCAAGATGCTCTGGTAAGATGTATTAACTCTTCTAGACCACTAGGGGACTATTGAGTATATTACTGCTTCATCGCCATTTAATGCACTGAGACAGTCATTTATTGAATGGTAATGAAGGAGTAATTTACTAAATGGTCCCTTAGTGACCTAAAAGTCACTAATTAAGTACCACTTACTCCACTATGGCACTAATTTATTAAATGGTAGTGAAGCAGTAATTTACTAAATGGTACCCTGGTGACCTGAGTCACTTCTCACAGCTTTTAAAGGTGCTCCGCTTATAAAGAGGGCGGAACTTGGCTTTTAGCTGTTTCCAAAGTCCCCCAACTTCTACTGATCCCTTCTCTCTTTTTAGGCAATTGTCTAAACTCTTCTGGTCACTTAATCATATTCTAACATGTTTCTCTGTCTCTCTTCTCCTCCCTCCTATTACCCCCTCTGTAAAAATATATGCATACCTCCCTTCTTCCACTAGATTATAAGCCCCTTACAGGAAGGAATTGAAATGTTTTCTTCTTTAATCATAGCCATTTAATACATATTTGTTAAACTGATTGTTGACCGTTGATGACACCATTAAGGTAAAGTAAAAGACATCTCCTTAATCCTAGTGGAAAAAAGCTTTTATCAACACCTGATGAAAGCTGAGATTTAACCTATTTGATAGTTTAAATCTTGTTCGATTTTTACACAGTTGGTGGTCTTTAAAAAAAACTCTAATTACCAAATAATGGTGACTAAGCTTACGTAAGCTGATAAGGGTCACAGTGGATAAAAAGTTGAATTTGGAAGCAAGAAAATCTAAAGTCAAATCTGAACTTAATATTTACTACCCATGTGATCTTGGGTAAATCACTTAATGGGGATAATGGGTATCTTCCTTGTAGGGTTGTTGTGAGGATCAAATTGGCATAATATTTTATTTTATTTTTTAAAAATATATAAAGCTTTTTATTTACAAAACATATGAGTGATTTTTCAACATTGACCTTTGCAAAAACTTTTTTTTCCCAAGCTTTTCCCCTCCTTCCCCCCACCCCCCACCCCTAGATGACAGGTAATCTAATACATGCTAAATAGGATAAATTATATGACAAATACAATACATGTATACATATCTATACAGTTATCTTACTGCACAAGAAACATCAGATCTAGAAAGAGAAGAAGAAAAAAAAACAACCTAAGAAGGAAAACAAAATGCATGGAAATATTCACAGAAAGCGTTAAAATGCTGTGTTGTGGTTCACTCTCAGTTCCCACAGGCCTCTCTCTGGATGTATATAACTATCTTCAGCGATGAACAATAGGAACTGGTTTGAATCACATCATTGTTGAAGAGAACCATGTCCATCAAAATTGATAATCGTATAGTCTTGTTGCTGTGTATAATTGACATAATATTTTAAAATTTCCTTTCAAACCTTAATGAACAACATAAATGCTAGTTACTAAGTTGTAACTAGTGTTTGTAGTTATTAGTACCACAAAGCTTTCTTCTCGGACTTCCTTTGTTCTTGTCAATTTAATTTTCTTGGGCCTTGTCTTTCATTCCTGTCTCCATGCCTTCTTCCAAATCATTCTACTTGCTTGGAAAAAAAAATCACTCTAGCTTCACCTAACCACCTCCCTCTTCTAAATAAAAGTTCATTAAAATAACATTTGTATAACCTACCTCATAATATTTTTGTGAAGAAAATTATGTAAATCTCTATATACATAAGGCATTGTTTTAAATTATCTGTCCAACAGACATTGGAAAGGGGACAATGGGCCTGAATTGTTATATTATTATATATATTTGTATATATTATTATATGTAATATATTATTAACCTCAAATTTCTAAGAAATGGACAGTACTGGGTATTATGCTCTCAAATGAACAACAATCTTGAATTGCCTAAGAGATATCATCAGGGAGTGATATGACTGTGGAGAATAAAGGGTGAATAATAGAAAGTACTATTTTATGGTAGCCATATAATACCATATAATACCAAGAGACCTAGAAGAAGGATGACAATCTAGGTAGCAGGGTATGGCCAAGAGCTTCATAGGAGAGACCCTGAATGGGTTGGAATATTAAGAATACAGATTAATGTAGAAAAATGCCTATCGAGTTTCAAGAGGATCAAATAAGATGATAAAAGTCATGAGCTCTGTAATCACAAAGATATGTTAGTCTATTTTATATAAGTCATTTCCCTAGAATGAAGTACAAAATATAAGTTTATCCTATGATTTTTTAAATTGACACTCAAAATTATTCAGTTTCTTTAATTAGATGTAAAAGCTTTCATTTATAAATGCAATTATGTCTTACTTTGTTTATCCGATTCAATTCACAAGCATTTTTAAGCAATTATTCTGGGTAAGGCACTATTCTATTTACTAGTAAAAAAAAAGAAATAGGTAAAAAATTTTAAACAAATAAAATCATTTTTAAGACAAGAAGAGAGCACACCTAAAAGAAACCTTTATAAAATGAAAACTATCTTTATAAATCTTTATAAAGATTTCATATTTTAAATTCATATAAAGTAAGTCTCTTAAAAGGAGATATACCTAATGTAGAGGCTACTACTGTAGGATATATGCATTCTTTGCACTTGGGTGGCAACATTAAGAATGGATTTATCTAGGAGCAGGATACTCCAAAACCTGCAAGAGGAGTGTGGTTCACTGTGAGGAGGTTCACCTCATGGGCCACAGTGTAACTTCTGCTGCTACGTCCCAGTGAGAAGGAACCTAAACTCAAAAGGATTTTAGAAGAACTTTTCCTCAGGGGGCTGGGGCACCTGGTCTGAGACAAGTAGACTGGATATTTTTGTTCCCTCAATATTCTTCTTGGTTTCCTGAGGTTAAACTAATACTAGCTCCTGCTAAATCAGAGCTTTATAAAAATTTACCATTTGAACAAATAAAACTGAGCATTTCAATCCTGTTCAATACCATCCTTAATACTACTATTATCAGCTGAAGGTGGTGATAAGAACTTTGATAAGCGATTCTTCTAAGCTATCTTGTACATTAAATGTGCAGTGGACAGATAGGAAAACTGAGATTGATTGAAGTTTAATTACTATCTCAAGGCCACAAAGCAATTTAGTGGCCAAAATAAAATAAAATAGATTAGATGATGCTGTAGATTGAACGCCAGACCTGAGTTCACATATGACCTCAGACACAATAGTTGGGAGACCTAGGCAACTCTCGTTGCCTCAGTTCCCTTATCTGTAAAATAACAAAATTAATAATTTCTACTATGAGATTAATAATTATAAGACACTTAGATAGTACCTAGCATATAATTTTTATATTGTTTTTATGTGTCAAACATCCCATGATGTAAACAACCTAAGAAATGCTACAGGTATAAGTATGCACAAATGAATAAACAATATATTAGTTTACATTAAAATATTTCTGTTTGGTTGATGAAGAGCATTTCTCTCAACAGTCCTTCAAGAGAAAGGTAGACAATGTTATAAAGTGATTGTGGGTCCATTCTATCACTGGGAAATGCAGGTAACCCTAAAAGTGTTAGGTGCTCTCTAACCTAGAAACTATAATTCTGTGAAGCTGTATGTAAAGTCTACCACAAAAGATGCACAATAGTACAATGTGAGGGTGTATGCATACACTACAATGGGAAAATAAAAACCTGTGAGCTTTTGGAAACACACCAAGGAAAAATGCAACTCTCAAACAGAGGGTACATTCTATCATGGAGCCCCATGAAGCTCCATGCTCATTTGGCTACAAAAGGATGCAAAATGGTGATCTCATAGATAGATTGTAACAAAAACACAAATCCATAGGGTTGTAGATTCATTCTGCCATGAAGAAATACAACTTGTGGAAAAACACAAATAGAGGAAGGCAGAAGTCATAGCCCAGTTGAACAACACAACGTGCTCTGTATGTGTGTACAGTTTAAAAGAAATTGCTAATTTCATGCTTCATGTTTCAGCTTCTTTTAGATTAACAAAAGTGCTTGACTGTATAATGACTTTTGCCTCACCCTGTACATCTGCAGAACTAAGATTCAAAAGAAGAATTTTAAAAAAAGGACTAAAATAGATTGGAGAATTGGAGTACAAAGGGAAAAACACAAAAGGGAATTCAAGCCATGATTGACAGATATGGTAGGGTCAACAAATCATATCTAAATGAAATGTTATTCTACAACCTAAGCAGCCAATGGTGTAGAGAGGCAGGGACAAGCTTTCTTAAGGCTGCGACTAGCCTGCTGAGAGAGGAGGGACTTCCAGCTGATCCATTCGCCAGGATTATTCATGTAAACAATGACAGCACAGCAGGGGATTTGGGGGGAACTGTCCTAGTAGCAGCAACAGTGACTCATGACGCTGAGCTCTCAGGGCTCTCTTTCTCTATGGAGACTAAGAAAGCAAGGAAACAGGCCTTTTATAAAAATGAAACCTACAAAAAGAGGGTAGAGAGAAGGATAAAGAGAAAAAGCAATCAATCAGTCAATCTTTATTAAGCACCTACTGTGTGCCAGGGCTGCTAGTTAGGAAATGAATCACTAATATGAATCAGAGTTCCTGAGTCATCATGACTTGGATTAAATCTTCTTGGATTAAAATGTTTGGTTCTTTTTGGATTCCCAGTCTTCTCTTTCCAGCCTCTTCTTCCATCCCCTCAACTCTTAATTATTCTCACTACTATTTTCTTAAGAAAGCCATGCTGCTAAAGTCGTATAGGAAATCACAGCAATTTTAGGGCTGGAAGAGAGACTAGACAAGATATTCCTCTTAATTTAGGCATCCTCTACATTTTATAGGAAGGAAAACTGAGGCTGACAGGAGTGTAATGACAGTCCCAAGACTATACAGCAACTTAGTAGCTAAAACAAGACTAGAAACGAATTCTCCAGACTATTTTAATGCTCTTTGCCAGAACTTTACCATATTAAGAGCTACAGAAGCAAATGACAGTTTAGAAAAGGCTCTCCTCCACTTTGTTAAATGTTATAAATTACCATTATAATGCAGGGGTGACTAGAGGGACTAGAGAAAAAAAAAGAAGCACATAGAAATGGAGTGCAATAGCTCAACGTGAATGTCCCAACCAATGGAGCCTTAGAGGTATCTGTCAACAGCTGCAAATATGTAGATTTCTTTTTTATGTGTCTCTAGAGTCTAAAATAGTGTCTGACATAAAACAGGTGCTTGATAAGTGTTCTCAGAATCTCCTTATTGAATTGGCAGAATCAGAGAATAAGATATAAGGTATCCCTAGCCATTTCTGTATCAGAACTCCCACTTGGGAATCTGGTAAAATCTATGGACCATATCCAAGAATAATGTTTCTAAATGTATAAAATATAAAACATAAAATTAAAAGAAAATCAATTATATAGAAAGTTACTAAAATACATATATACTTACATTGTCTATATGAATATATATGCATGTATACATATACATATACATACACACATTCAAAAAAATTTCACAAGCCCCAGATAAAGAATCTTTGTAACAAAAGCTTCTGCATTTGTTGGATAAATAATCAAACATAGATCTAAAGACTATATTTATAATATCTTTCACCTTATCGATAACGTGGAACATATGGTTGCAATCTTTTTTTTAAATTGTCTCAGCAGTTATAATTATTAACTGAAGGTCTTATTGTGGAACCTCAAAATACATTTCATAAAGTTCAACCTGACTGAGACTACAAAGGTTTGGGGGAGTTATTTTCATAATTCCAAAATGTTTCCACATGTGGTTGCCAGGAACTCTGAAATACATACATTTATAATATTTGTATCCTCTGCTGTGGAGCTACTCAGGATATTCTGAGTACCATGTTTTAGAAAGGGCATTCACAAACTGAAAGTTGCCAAGCAGAGGAAGATACTTCCTTGGGGAGAACTGTATGATGGAAGTGAGAGTGTTTAATCTGGCAGAAAAAAAGGCTATCTTGAAAATATTTTAGGGATGATTATATGGGCAAAGAATTAGAATTGATTCATTTTACTTAGAAGGCAGAACTCTCACATATTTGGAGCTGGGAGGGACCTTAGGAGTCTTTTCTCCTTCATTTGACAGATGGGGAAATGGGACTCAAAGTAAAGAAATTATTTGATCAAGAACAAACAGGGAATGTGACTGCACTAAAATTCAAACCCCAGGCCTTTGGCTCCAAATGCAGAACTCATTCCACCATGACAAAGAAGCTGTAGAAAGGCAGATTTCAATCCATAATAACAAAAAGTTTCCCAACAAATTAAACTATTCAAAATAAAGTGGTGTCTTCTAAAAAACAAAGCTTGTTCTCCTCAAGATTCCTTTTTTAATTAAAAAGGTGAAAAAAATTAACAGTCAATTTTTAAAATAGTCAAAATTTTAAAATCATAGGATATGTGCCTATAGCTAAAAAGGACCTTTGAGGCCATCTAATGCAACCTTCCCAAATCTAGTTCTCTAAAAAAATCTAGTTTTGTTTCCACTGTGCCTCCCATGTCTTTTGTAATAATAATATGCATTTTTCTGAAGCCATTAAATATTACTGTGCTTGGTATTATTCAATGTCTGCTTTTATGCAACTTGGAATATTTTAAAGACATCCTCACAACATCCCTACAAAGTCAATAGAGTTCATTATAAAAGTTCATACAGGGGCAGCTAGGTGGCACAGTGGATAGAGCACCAGCCCTGAAGTCAGGAGGACCTGAGTTCAAATCTGGTCTCAGACACTTAACACTTCCTAGCTGTGTGACCCTGGGCAAGTCACTTAACCCCAATTGCCTCAGAAAAAAAAAATTAAAATTAAAAAAAAAAGAGTTCATACAATGTGAAAACTTGGCTTGGTTACTCAAAAACTCAATCCTAAAGCAGTTATTAAAATTAATTTTTAACTATTACACAAATGGTTTGGCTGGTGAAGTGCCTTAATAAGCAGTCTACTGCCTACCTGTGACACATTTACTCTGCACAAAGGCTACCTTTCCTACCCTCAGGAGCAAGTTAGTTTTCTTATCTGTAAAATGACGGGGCTGGACAGAGTGGTCATTAAGATCTCTTCCAACTCTAAGATTCCAGGTCTCTTAGCATAATAATGCCAGAAACTGTCAACTACTAGAAAAAAAAATTCTTGTTTTTTTTTTTTTTTTAGATCAGCTCTAAAAGCTACATTTAAAATGCTCTTTAAAGACCAGCTCTCTTCACTACAACAAGTGAACTGGAGAGATGGCAATTTTCCAATGGAGTCAAAGGTAAGTACAAAACCACTCTGAATAATTCAGGTTTTTAAAAAATCCACTAATGGCTTTGGAACAGACTTGGCTTGATTCCTTCCTTGTACTTTGAATGGGCTCTGCCATGTAGCATGGCCTGGTAGGAATTAGTCCTGCTTAGATAAGGACAGGGACATAAGGCCATATATGCCTGGAAAGGTCCAAGTAAAGATGAGGTATGGAAGATAATGGGCAGGTGCTGGGTACAGAGAAAGAATGATAGATTTATAGAACTTGGGTTCAAATTCTAGCTTTTTCCACCATGCCCAAATAACCTTCTTACTCTGGAAATTTAGTACATCTTCTACAACCAATTAACTTTCTTAGCCTGGAAGTTCACTATGTTCCTGCAGCCCCTAGATCTAATTAATCTGTTCCTTCCAGCAGTTTCCCAGCCTGGTCATGTCCTCATGTACCTTATTATCGCACCTGCTCAGGTTTTTATTCATCTTTTAAGGGTTGTCTTCTTCCCCACTTAAAATGTAAGCTTCCTGAAAGCATGTCTGTCCTTTTCCTCCCATTGGTATTTGTATTCTCAGCATTAGCAGAGTACCTTAGCACCTATTATGTACTTAGCAAACTCTCTTGTTTGTTGACTTTTGAAAATTAAAGACTATTCACTAAGAGATTCTCCCTCTGCCCTCCATTTCCTCATTTCATGTGACTGGGAGGTCTTTTCCCATTTTTCTCTACTTACTCCAGTCTCTGATGGTGAGGTAGTCCATTTTCTTTCCAAGATCAATCCTTCTGCATATACCCTTAGGTTCTGTCTTCTTGATGAATCCAATCATTTTCTTGAGTGATTTTTCCCATTATCATCTCTCTAATTTTCAATCCCTCCCTTCTACCAGTTCCCTCTCTGGGGCCTAAAAATATGTTCAACTCTCCTCCATACCTAGAAAAGTCTCACTTGATTCTACCAGCCACTTACATGAAGTGTTTCCACTCCTTCTCCTCTCACATTGTTCTACATTATTTCCAGTTTGGTTCCAATTTCATCATTCAACTGGACTGTTCCATTCAAAGTTATCAGTGATCTCTTAATTGTCAAATGTAGTAGACTTTTCCCAATCCTTGTCATTCCTTACTTCTCTACAATATCTGACAAATGGAGACCCTGTTCTCCTCCAAGATAATTTAGGCTTCCATCAGCTATTCTTCCCCTATTTATCTTACTAACCTTCAATCACCTTTGCTAGGTCTTCATCCATGGAATACTTCCGAATCATGGAAGTCCAATCCTGAGAATCTTTCTGTCTCATTATTCTTTTACTTGATGATCTCATCAACTCCTAAAACTCCAATGAGACTCTTTGTGCAAATGATCCCCAGATTTAGATGCTGTATCTCTCTAATCTCTTTCCAGAGTTGCACATCACTAAATGTCTTTTGGACATTTGGAACTGAATACTCCTAAGACATCTTATGCTTAAAATGTTCAAAACTGAACTTATTACCTTTCCCTCCAAATTCTCTCCTCTTACTCAACTTTCTCATTACTATAAAAGATCCCATCATTCTTCCAGTCATGAAGGCTTACAACATTAGGGTTATCCTTGATTCCTTGTCCTCCACACTTCACACGTGCAATTTATTGCCAAATCTTGTCCTTTCTACCCCCAAAACATCTCTAATATAAGTCCCATTTTCTTCACTCCCACAACTACCACTCTATCATCATCAACTGAACTAAGACAAGAGTCTTTTAACTGTTCTCCTTGCCCCAAGATTCTCCCCGACTACAATCCATCCTCTACCTAGCTGTCAAAGCAGTCTCCTAAAAGGGATCCTCTACCTCCAACTCAATAAATGCCAGAAACTCCCCATCATTTCTAGCATTAAATATAAATTCCTAGCTCTTCCAATCTCTTTAATCTTCTAACATTTTAATCCCATGCATTCTATGATCTGGTTATATTGGCTTCCTTGGTGTTCCTAGCACAGAACATTCCAACTCCTGATTCTGCCTTTAGATTGTTCTCCACTCCTGGAACTCTCCCTTCTCACCTCCAGTCTTTTAATCTCCCTGGCATCCTCAGGCCAAATTCCATTTTGTGCAGAAGCCAATCTCCTCACATGCTGGTGCTTTACTTTCTGAAATACTTCCAAATATTCTGTATCTATCTTGTTTATACATAGTTATCTGCATGTTGTCTACTTCATTCAAATGTGAGCTCCTTAAGGATAAGGATTGTTTTTGCCTTTCTTTGTATTCACATAGTTTAGCACAGTGCTTGGCATGTGGTAAATACTTAATAAATGTTTGTTGGATGATTTGTATCACTTATGGCAAGATATTTCATTTTTCTGGGTATCAGTTTCCTTGCCTATAAAAAGAAAGGAGCTAAATGAAATGCCTATAAAGTCCCTTTTTTGTTGTTCAGTCACGTTAAATCATAGCTGACTCTTCATGACCCCATGGGGGGGGTTTCTTGGCAGTAATTACTAGAGAGATTTGTCATTTCTTCTCTAGCACATTTTACAGATGAGAAAACTGAGGCAAACAAGGTTAAGTGACTTACCCAGGGTCACACAGCTAGTAAGTATCTAAGGCCATATTTGAACTCAGAGGATGAGCCTTCCTGACTGTAAGCCCAGCCTCTAAGGTCCCTTTCACCTCTATACTTATGAGACATATATCCTTGAATTACTATTCCCCTTAGCCTTCTTTAATTCTCCTCTCAAAGATGTAAACACAAATTCTACAAGCTAACAATAATCAGTTCTTAATCTTATCACTCCTCTGATTTATAGAGTTCTCCCTAGTACATGTGCCATCTCTGTAAAATGGGCAGAGCTGTACCCTTCCAGACTCCATGGAGATCTGAATTAGTAAGGACTTCCAGGGAAGAAGGAGGTGGGGGAGGGAGACGAGAGAATAATATCATAGGAAGAAGGCATGCTTGATTTCATCCCATTTCCTGCAATCAAATACTGCATTGTTAAACTGATAATTAAACCAAAAACAAACTCAATTTTAAAAACAATGTAAGGCTCAGTTGCTAATGGAGAACGATTTTCTGAAAACAAACCCATATATGGTAGACATTTTTCATTTGTTATTATGAAAACACCAAGCATAAGACTCCAAAGCAACTTGTGGCCTGCAAGATAAAGCAAGAGGCATTTTCCTTCCCATGAGGGCATAATAAGGACACATTGCCTCTTGTACTGCCTCATCTAGAAAGTCTGGTTTTTAAGACATAGGAATATGAATGTTTGGTGGAAGGGAGGGAATAATCTACATTCTGACCTACCAGAATTACCAATGCTTGGCAGCAGAAGCACTGATAACCTTCAAAAGAATTAGGAACTAGTTTAAGGTGAAGGTTGTACACATGAAAAAGCCAAAGGCTACATTTGACTATCTGTCCTTTCTTCCTACATACCTAGTATCCTATCCAACCACATAAGAAAAGAAATTCTCACAGTAACACCAGAACATATCTTGATATGCATTTTTTTAAATTTGATTTTTTAAAAATTTAATTTATGGAACAAAACAAACATTTCCATAACATAGTATAAAAAAGAAAAATGATTGCACACAAATTACAAATCTATTATCTACAACTTGCTATTTCTTTAAAATATATGGCATTATTGTATAAATTTCTTTTTAATTTTCTTCCCTTCCTTCTCTCCCTCAATCCCTTCCTCTCCACCATTCCCTCCAGGCCCTAGAGATGATGTGCGTATATATATAAAATCATTTTATAAACACTTCCATTTATCAATTCTTTCTCTGAATACAGATAATATCTTCCTTCATAGGTCCTTTGTGGTTAATTTGTGTATTTATTGCGTTTATCTTTGGTGAACAGTCTTGGAGAAGCTGGCAAAATTGATCTATGGCATTGACTTGCCAAACAGACCTGCCATTATTGCATCCTTCCAAAATTCTTCTATCCTTTGACTTCCTCACATTTATTCCCTTCTATTTCTTTTCTTTGTTCCTCATTATCATTTCTTTGGTTTAACACATGCTTTCTTTCTCCTAGTCCCTTTCTTTACCCTCTCATTTGTTAAACAAACATTTACTAATGTACATAAAGAGCTATCCTGAGGGTGTGTGTGTGGAAATATATGATAATTTATTCTCTAAAAGTAAAAGGAAGATATCAATACTGAGGCAAATGCGTTATTTACCATGTTAAAGCAATGGCATAAAATTTAAATAGGAAGGGATCCATATTCATTTAGAATGACACAAATTAACATTATGTAAGTTGCATTATATTTTTATTTATTTTGTTGAACATTTCCCAACCATATTTTAATCTGGTTCAGGCAGCACTTTGGATTTTGGGGATCTGGAGGCCCAAGTTTCACATTTCTACATTAGAAAATTGAAGTAATATATATTAGAAAATTATGTTAAAATACATTAGAAAAAAATAGAGATATCAGGAACAGCTTGCTTCTCTTTCTCTCTCTCTCTCTCACACACACACACACACAAAGAGAGAGAGAGAGAGAGAGAGAGAGAGAGAGAGAGAGAGAGAGAGAGAGA
>JAJPUD010002128.1:132757-160606 GCA_023553655.1 Myrmecobius fasciatus | reverse complement strand
AGAGAGAGAGAGAGAGAGAGAGAGAGAGAGAGAGAGAGAGAGAGAGAAATTATGCCCAGTGATAAAAAGGAGAAAAGCTAAGAGAGATCCTTATTCTCCACCTAAATGAATCCCATTTTGCCTTCTAGATCCTTTTCTGACTCTCAGTCAAGATTTTGCAGTTTCTCCTTGAAGTGTTTCTTGCCACTCTGAAGCTAACCCTTCTTCACAGACTAACATCTACATGTAAGAATCCAAGGAAACAATATGTTTAAAGTGCTTTTCATACCATAAAACATAATAGAAATGTTAGTTAATAACAACAATAACAATAATAATGACAGTATCTATAAATATAAAAGTAAGTCCTTGACTTATGTTCTCATTTCACATATAAGAATTGCTACTTAAGAATGGTCTACACACACAGTTTATCACAAGAACTATTAGAAAGGAAGAATATGAGTATAATTAAGCACCTACTATGTGCCAGGCACTGTGTTAAGTGTTTTACAAATATTATCAGATTTCATCCTCATGACAACCCGAGGAGGTAAGTGCAATTATTATCTCTATTTTGGAACTTGTGAAAAAAGTTTAGGTTACAGTTGAAGGAACCAAGGCAAAGAGATTAAGTGACATGCCTAGAATCACATAACTGTTAAGTCTAAAGTTGGATTTTAAATCAGCTGTCTATTAGGAGTTCCCTCCTTACCTAGCTACCACTGCTTTAACCTTCAATTCAATCAACAAATATTGAACTCTTGCTATAAAATTATAACATTGATTAACTACCTACCATGTGCAAGGCACTATGCTAGGCACTTATAGAAACACATAAGAAAACACTCCTACTTCTTAAAGAGCTTGTATTACACAAGGGAGGGGAAGGAGATATAATATGTACAAAGATATACAAATACATTGTACATTCAAAGTTGTTTCAAGAAAGGTCTCAAGTCAGTGGCAACTAGGGGAGGGCTGTGAAGGAAGCTAATGATTCTCCAAGGGGAAGAGGAAGGAGTGCGTTTTGGAGATGGAGGATCACAAATACAGAGGTATGGAAGCAGAAGATGCAATAGGGAAACAGTAAGCCAGTCTGACTGGAATGGAGAGGATGAGAAGAAGCCTGTGATACAATGATAAAAAAATAAATTTTCAGAGAGGTAAGGTCAAGG
The DNA here is from genome assembly GCA_023553655.1 of Myrmecobius fasciatus. Taxonomy (NCBI): domain Eukaryota; kingdom Metazoa; phylum Chordata; class Mammalia; order Dasyuromorphia; family Myrmecobiidae; genus Myrmecobius; species Myrmecobius fasciatus. The sequence continues at coordinate 159,449 of JAJPUD010002128.1, read as the reverse complement.
GAAACACCTCCCAGAATTCTATTCAGTTAACTCAATAAAGATTTAATAAGTGCCTACTAATGTGTACAGATCACTGTACTAGTCTGAGGATAAACCAAAGTTCAGACAAGACCCAGTTCCCTATTCTGAAAAAGCTTATCATCTAAGAGATAGATAAGCTATAACCCTGAATAATGAGCTAAGAAGATTTAATTTGACTGAATAGGCAATAGGGGGAAAACTGACATAACCAAGTTTAGACTTAGCAGGCAACATCCCTAATTTTCCTCCCTTAGTTCTTGGGCTCTGCCCCTCCCCCCTTCCTTTTCCTGTGATTCAATTTGGGGAGAGGAAGAAAGATTATCTCTTCATGTGGCTTATAAGGCTGTTCCTTTAAAAGTGAGGCAGGTAGAGAGCAGCTAATTGGTGTAGTGGATGGAGCACCAGCCCTGAAGTCAGGAGGACCTGAGTTCTAATCTGCCCTCAGACACTTAACACTTCCTGGCTATGTGACCCTGGGCAAGTCACTTAACCCCAAGTGCCTCAGGAAAAAAAAAGTAAGGCAGGTAACCTTGCACAGCCCTCCCTCCCTCCAATCCAATGTACTAGTAAATCATGGTATCACCTCCCTGATGTCATGGTCATCTTGGAAAATGAAGGAAAAACAATACTACTAGGCAAAGTCAAAAGCATACAGAGACTATAATGGCGGATCTTAGATTTCAGAAAAGGCAGAAGACTCTTCTACATTTCAAAGGAGGTAACTCTGTACTGGATCTGGGGCAATGAAGACCTGAGCTCAAATCCAACCTCCGATAGTTACTAGCTGTGTTGTCCTAGGCATGATGCTTAATATCTATTTGTCTCAATTTCCTCAATTGTAAAGTGAGATAACAACAGCACCCAGAGTTGTGGTGAGGATCAGAAAAGATAATAATTGTAAAGCACATAGCACAGTACTTGGCACACAATAGGTACTTAATAAGTGCTTATTTCCTTCCTTCCTCCTTTTCCATTGTCCAACAGATATGGGAGGGAGGGAACCAGATGCCAACTCCAATCCCACCACAAAGCCAGAAAAGGGAAAAGGAGGAATAGAGAGAATTGTGTACCAGGAATTCCAAGGGCCTGGTAAATTGGGCAGCAGCCTAGGACCCTCTAATTAAGGGACACCAACAAAGGTAGATAGCAAGGATGCTAATATTCATTTTGTTCAGGGTGTAGTATGGTCATGTAGAATGAGAGGTAGATTTGGGGGGATCAGAGGCCCATGGTTCAAACTCGAGCAAATCACTTGGGTTCTCTGTATCAGTTTCCCTATTTGTCAGATAAGGGTGGTGACCTCTTAGATCCCCTTAGTTATAAATTTATAATGCTATTACATCCTTCTTGTTTTATATATATATATATATATATATATATATATATATATATATGTATGTATGTATATATGGGGGGTGTTAACAATGTTTAGGACTGATCACGGATTTCAAGTTGAGATTTTGAATGTATTTTTAAATAGAAACATTGATCAACAATTAAAGAGAAACACTGACTTCAATGGGACTACATAGTCCAATACTAGTTCAACTAATAGAACATTGCACATAGCAACAAGATTATATGATGATCAATTCTGATGGATTTTGCTCTCTTTTCAACACCCTCCCAGCTCCAATAGACTTGTGAAAGAGAGAACCATCAGCATCCAGAGAGAGGATGATGAGCACTAAATGTGGATCACAACACAGCATTTTCACTTTTTTGTTGTTTGCTTGCTTTTTGTTTTCTTTCTCATTTTTCCCCTTTTTGATCTGATTTTTCTTGCACAATATGATGATAAATGTTGGGAAAAGGTGTAGAAGAATTGCATGTCTTTAACATATATTGGATTACTTGCTGTCTAGGAGAAGGTATGGGGGAAGGAAGGGAGAAAACATTGGAATACAAGATTTTGCAAGGGTGGATGTTAAAAACTATCTGAATATATTTTGAAAATAAAAAAAATATTAAAAAACAATACTAGTTCAAAAAGGCTTTTTGGGGGGCTGGCTTAGGAACTTAGCCATTTCATATCACAGTGTAATAAAAAATATGTCCTGATTTCAGAAAAGCCTGGAAAGACTTCATGAACTGATTCTAAGTGAAGTGAGCATAACAAAGAGAACATTGTACACAGAAACAACTAGATTATGTGATGATCAACTGTGATGGACTGCTCTTTTCAGCATTGAGTTGGTTCAAGGCAATTTCAGTAGAGTTGTGATGAAAGTGCCATCTGCATCCAGAGTGAGAACTATGGAGACTGAATAATTATCAAAGCATAGTATTTTCATCTTTGTTAATCTTGTTTGCCTGCTTGTTTTTTTTCCTTTCTTGTGTTTTTTCCCCTTTTTTGTGTTTTTTCCCCTTTTGATCTAATTTTTGCATAGCATGATGAATATGGAAATAAGTTTAGAAGAATTGCACGTGTGTTTAATCTATATCAGATTTCTTGCTGTTTTGGGGAGGGGGAAAGAGAGAGGAGAGGGAGAAAAATTTGGAACACAAGGTTTTACAAAAATGAATATTGAAAACTATCTTTGAATGCATTTGGAAAAATAAAATACTATTAAAAACTTTTAAAAATACTGTGTTTCAGTAAAATATTTAAACTGGAAAGTAATTGGAGTCATTTAGGGACAGAGTTAACACAGGAGGACCTGGTTCATATCCTGCTTTGGATACTTCTGTGTGACTTTGAGCAAAGTCAAAGGGTCTCACTTTCCTTACTTAAAAAATGAAGAAACTGGACTGGATAGCCTTTCTTCAGTTTCACATCTGTGATCCCACAGTATCTAGCTATGGATTTTTTTGTTATTCAGCTGTTTCAGTCACGTCCAACTCCACAAGAGCCCATTTGGAGTTTTATTTGTAGAGATATTGGAATGGTTTGTCATTTCCTTCTCCAGCTCATTTTATAGATGAGAAACTGAAGCAAATGGGATTAAGTGACTGACTCAAGATCACATAACTAGGAATTGTCAGAGATTTGAAATCATGAAGATGAGTCTTCCTGACTCTAAACCTGGTAGTCTACCCAGTGCATCACTTAGCTCCCCTATGACCTAAAGGATGCTGCTTGGGAAAATGATTTCTATTTCTGCTGAATTCTACCCCAGAGACAAAGGCTCAATATCTCACAAGTATCTTTTCATGGGATTCATTTTTCTGTTTCTCCTCCTTACTAGAACACCAACAATTTCAGTTTCTCTTGAAGTTCTGTGATTACTCCAATGATACAGTTAGCTTTGAAATAGCCAATTTGGCCAAATTGATAACAGGACTGATCAGTCTATAAAACACATAGTTCTTTCTGTAAATAGTAGTGAAAATAAGGGTATATGTGTATTCAAACATATACTTTTAAAAATCTACATTTTTAAATTTTCCTTCCCACTCAATATACAAGCTAACTTATAAACACTGCTAATTACCACGTAAGTCATTCCTAATCTGTGCTTTTTTTTTAAATTAACAAGAGTGCTTTATTGTTTTAGGGAAGAAAGAGTGAATTATATAGATTTAAACTGAAGATATCATTGGAATGATTAACTCCTATCTATTCTCACTCAACTGCAATTTTAGGGAGTCATATTAAGTTTAGCTTCAGCAGCTACATAATGAAGTTCCCTTCAAAGAGGAGAGAAGATCTAGTCTTCAGCTGCTCCCATTCAACCTGACCTTTTATTTCTTTAAGAGTGAATCAAAGCATCTTTATGCATGAATGTGCAAACAGACTAAGAGTTGCAAATTAACCCTTGCTCTTTCAGAATGGCCTAGTCCATCTGTCATTTCACAGCAGGAGAACAATAGCATCAATGACACAGACACAACCCCAATATAGCCGGGTTGCTGCCGTCTACTGCCAGCTGCTGCTAAGACAACACAGATGTTTGTATTTCACAATGGAATCACTTTCCACTTTGCAGCAATTTTCCCTTATCTACTTGGTACAGTAATTACTTGCTCTTATAAGGGGTCCTTAAAAACAAAAGCAGGTGTATAAAAAAGGAAGAGAGAAGTCAGAAATGACCAGAATTTTGCAGGAGCAAGACACAATTTTACATTGAATGGAATTCAATGGTAGAATAAGCATATTTGCAAGCTACTACCTTCATTTTTTGGGATCCTCTTGAAGAGTCCATTTTGAAAAATCTCTTCAACCATTATTTATAATTCTGCTTTCCTCTCCAGAGTATTACTTGGAAGGAGGCACGATTTGGATTGAAGAAATCTGAGGACAATGTCTGGCTCTTCTTTTTAACCTTTCTGGGCCCCAGATTCTTTGTATGAAAAATGAGGGTAATACCAGCTCTCAGGACCTTGCAAATTATTGTGAGCCAAGTGCTTCTGTAAACTTTAGAGCATTACATCAATGGGATGTAATTATTCTGAGGAAGCAGCATAGCACCATAGAAAAAAGCATGAATCTTAGAAAGTCATAGAAAGAACCTCCGTCAGAGGTTCTGGGTTCAAATTCTACCTCTAAAGCAAACTATTTGTGCCCTCCTGGGTAATTCATTTAACCTATTAATTAAAGGAAGGATGGCCTTTAAGTTCTCCTCAAGCTTTAAATCTATGATCCTTTTAAAACTGAGGTTTCGATGGTACCAATCAAAAGCAAAACTACAATTCTCTTAGTGAAAAAAGTTTCATTTCTGGGTTGATGAAAATATTAGTACAGAATTTGTCAACTTGTTGGACTTGTTAGTTAAGGAATGTAATTTTTTTTTAAATTGAATTATTTCCTCTCTTTGATCCCCCAAATCAGAAATGATTGTTTCCATTTGGAACCTTAATTAGACATTTTTAAATCTCTCTTGACTTTAAGACTCTTATTTTATATCATATTTTTGCAATCTATTCTCCAGAGATACATAGAAGTCATTTTAAAATACAAATTTTTTGCTCATTCTTTACCGAGCCGGATTATATTCTGGGAGGGCACTTTAGCTCCTGACCTTCCAAGAAGGCACTTTTAACACAAAGGATATCTCCCCTAGTTGGGTGGAGTTTCCTCTAGTAAAACAAGTATTTTCTAATAAGATCCACCACAGGGTTAAATTTAATTTTTTAAGTGCCTATTAATTTTAACTCATGTCAAAATACAAGCTCTGGAACGCCTTTGATCCTGAAAGTGAAGGAAATCTCATGGAAATACCAGTTTATGGAATCAGCACATGATGAAGAGAGAAGAATAAGCATTGGGCACATGAGTACCAGGAAATTCAGTCATTAAAAAGTTTTGAATCAACTCATAGTGGTGGCTTAAGGGTGCTTAAGACTCCTCCCATCTTTAGAGGATGATGACACTGGTTTTAAAATGTTAAATCAGATTGCACATACACTTTTCTGTTCCTTGGGAGAGAAAAGTCAAGAAGCTCAACCATCCTGGGAAATGATGAGATCCCACTAGACAACCTGCATTTTAGTGGAGGTCCTCTGGAAAAACCCTAAAAGAATCCTATTAGTAGCTTATAGTCCCTAACAGGAAAAAAATATACCCAGAATGATGGTTACCTAATAATTCTCTCAAAATAGCCAATAAATGTCTCTCCACAGCTTCTTAATTAGTGAAATATTTAAACAGACTGCAGAACCATTGGATAGAATTCAGTTGCTTTTGTTTAATTATTAACATTTGTAGGCAACAAAAAACAACAAATGACTCAAATTCGTAACTAGCTAGTGCTGTTTATGAATAGACCACTCTGAGATAGAACCATGCCAATGAAAAGTTTACAGAGTAATGGATGGTGGTACTTGGGGCCTGGCATATAAATGAAGTCATGTAGTGGCAGTTGGTATGAACCAGGAAAGAGATACTGGCCTTTTTGACAGAACCAAAGAGAGTTTACATCTAAGGTCAGTGGTAATCTGTGCTAATCTGGTAGAGTCTATGGAACTCCTCAGAGCAAGGTTTTTAAATGCATAAATAAATTCAAAAAAATTACAAAGGAAATAAATTATGTTAAGACACATTTGTCAAGTTAATTTTTTAAAAATGTAAATCTGTGAACCCCAGATTAAGAACCTTTGATCTAGATACTGAAAATACTTGTTAAATAAGCAGAAGCACTGGAATGACCAAAGTATTTGAGCATAGAACAGGAAGATAGGAGGAAAAAATAAACATAAAGAATTTGGAGATGGTTTAGTCAAAGATTACTTTGAATGTCTTGTGCATGAGAGAGAAATGCCCTTCTCCCCTTATTTATTTTTTATGATTCTCACACAGAGTCACCTTAATGTTGTCAATGAAAATGATTCACAACCTATCCTTGGAATAATCCTTGACTAAAGAGATATGAAATTCACTTTCACAATAAAGAAATCATTTGTGCAAACCAGCCTCTTTCAAATTTCAACAGATTCAATTCAACTCCCATCTATCAATCCTCTACTTAATAAAGAGCCCTATGGCTAGGGTTTTTTGTATGGCTAGGCACAGGAGTAGAAGCATACAAAAACACAACACATAGTATCTACCCTCACAGAACTTACAACCTAGTAATAAAAGTATGCTAAATTACATTTAATTGAATTAAATTAAGAAATAAGGCATGCACATATAAAATCCATTACACAAAATAAGAATCTGAAAAAGATCCAGGAGAAGTACAAACAAATGTTTAATCAAGGTCCCAAGAAGAAAAAATCATTCCTAATTGGCAAGATCCAAGAGAGAGGAAAAGGTATTGTGCCTGGATCTTGAAAAATGGGTGAATTTTCAATAGGTAGGAATATCAGAAAATTCAAAGAGAAGCCAAAATCAAAGGATTTTGTGCAATGTGTAAGGCCAGATCAGGAGAGTACCACACACACATATACAAGGGATGTTAAGTCATTTAGTTTGGCACATTGTTGACTGGAAAGGTAAAATGATCAGATTATAGAGGACCTCAAAAACCAGGCTAAGAAATTAGGATGTTATTGAACAGGCATTGGGGAGCTGGCAATGGCTCTTGTGGAGAAGGGTGACACAGACAGATTTGTGTATAAGGTAAATTACCTTGGCAGCAATGTAAAAGATAGATGGATGGAGAAAACTATAAATTCAGGAAGACCTAGTGGGAAGCTATGACAATACTTCAGGCAGGTAATTGAGGGCAATTGCTGGGGACTTGGGTGTGGGGCAGTAAGCAGGGGTGACAATAAGAATTAATCAGAAGTAGTGGGATGGTGACATACTGGGAAGGTAGAATTGACAGATTTTGTTGATGCTTAACAATGGCTTTAGAATGGTAAATAAATGGCTCTAAGCCCATGGAATCAGAATACTTTCATATTTCAACACTTTCAAGTTTAATTTTTTTTTCAAAAGAAAATTCTTCTTTTAAAATTTCTATTAGCTTTCTTGCCACCAATGAAGCTATAGGCTCTCCTCCCATCTTAGCCTCCAAAGGTTAAAATGAATCGCTTCCATTTGAATTGTCTCAGGAAGATTCTGAAGAGCACCTGGCAAGATAAGGTATCAGACACTGAAGTTCTTTCTCAAGCTGAACTGCTAAGCATTCTGATGGGCTGGCCACACTGTTCAAACGCCAAATGTAAGCTTGCTTAAAAAAGTTTTTGGAGAACTCACATAAGGCAATTGATCACAAGGAGATCAGAAGAAGTGATACAAGGTCATTCTCAAGATTTCTCTAAAAAGCTTTGTAATCAGTTGTGAGACATGGAAGATACTGACACAGGTCCACAACATGGTATTCCTGAATTGAAAAAGATGTGCTCCATTGTGCAAAGATGTTTGTGGCAGCCCTTTTTGTAGTGGCTAGAAACTGGAAACTGAAAGGATGCCCATCCACTGGAGAATGGCTGAATAAATTATGGTATATGAATGTTATGGAATATTATTGTTCTGTAAGAAACAACCAGCAAGAGGATTTCAGAGAGGCCTGAAGAGACTTGCATGAACTGATGCTGAGTGAAACCAGCAGAACCAGGAAATCATTTACATGACAATAACACGACTATACAATGATCAGTTCTGATGGACATGGCTCTCCTCAACAATGAAATGCTTCAAACCAGTTCCAATTGTTCAGTGAAGAAAGCCATATACACCCAGAGAGAGGGATGTGAAATGTGGACCACAACATAACATTTTTATGCTCTCTATTGATGTTTGCTTGCATTTTGTTTCCCTTCTCAGGTTTTTCTTTCTAGATCCATTTTTTTTGGGCAGCAAGATAACTGTATAAATATGTATACTATATATTCTATTTGTCATATATTTTAACATAATTAACATGTATTAGACTACCTGCCATCTAGGGAAGGGGGTAGGGGGAAGGAGGGAAAAATCTGGAACAGAAAGTTTTGCAAGGGTCAGTGTTGAAAAATTACCCATGCATATGTTTTGCAAATAAAAAGCTTTAATTAAAAAAAATAAAAGATGTGCTCTATGAACAAAGCAGAATTGTAGTAGCTCAAAAAAACATGAGATGTGCAAATTTAGAAACATCTCCACTCCAAATGTTTATATGGATTATTTGTACCTGACCTGTTTTAGAAATTTCAGAGCTCATGTTGGTCTGATCAGCCACCACTAGTGGGACACACTGTACCCCAACAGAGTGATGTCATTTTGGTCCTCTTCAAGAATTTAGATCAACAAAGCCTTTAGTTAATTTGATCAGGAAAAGGAAAGAGAAAAATCAAATTGTTAGTCTCAAAAATGATAAGGGAGAACTTTCCTCCAATGAAAAGGAAATTAGAGTAATAATTAGGAGTTTCTTTGCCCAACTTTATGCCAATAAATTTGATAATCTAAATGAAATGGAGGAATATCTACAAAAATATAGATTGGCCAGGTTAACAGAGGAGGAAATAAATTATTTAAATAGCCCCATTTTAGAAAAAGAAATAGAACAAGCTATTAATCAACTCCCTAAGAAAAAATCTCCAGGGCCAGATGGTTTTACATGTGAATTCTACCAAACATTCAAAGAACAATTAATTCCAATACTATACAAACTATTTGAAAATAGGGACAGAAGGTATACTACCAAATTCCTTCTATGATACAGATATGGTGCTGATAGCTAAACCAGGTAGGGTGAAAACAGAGAAAGAAAACTATAGACCCATTTCCCTAATGAATATTGATGCAAAAATTTTATTTTATTTTTATTTTTTTTCTTATAAAGCTTTTTTATTAACAAAACATATGAGTAATTTTTCTACATTGACCTTTGCAAAAACTTTTTTTTTCCCAAGCTTTTCCCCTCCTTGCCCCCACCCCCACCCCCAGATGACAGGTAATCCAATACATGCTAAATAGGATAAATTATATGACAAATACAATACATGTATACATATCTATATAGTTATCTTACTGCACAAGAAACATCAGATCTAGAAAGAGAAGAAGAAAAAACAACCTAAGAAGGAAAACAAAATGCATGGAAATATTCACAGAAAACGTTAAAATGCTGTGTTGTGGTTCACTCTCATTTCCCACAGGCCTCTCTCTGGATGTATATGATTATCTTCATAGCTGAACAACTGGTTTCAATCACATCATTGTTGAAGAGAACCATGTCCATCAAAATTGATCATCGTATAGTCTTGTTGCTGTGTATAATGTTCTCCTGGTTCTGCTGATTTCAGTCAGCATCAGTTCATGCAAGTCTCTCCAGGCCTCTCTGAAATCCTCCTGTTGGTCGTTTCTTACAGAACAATAATATTCCATAACATTCATATACCATAATTTATTCATCCATTCTCCAATTGATGGGCATCCTTTCAATTTCCAGTTTCTTGCCACTACAAAAAGGGCTGCCACAAACATTTTGATGCAAAAATTTTAAATAAGATTTTAACAACAAGATTACAGAAAGTTACCTCCAGGATAGTACACTATGACCAAGTAGGATTTATACCAGGAATGCAGGGCTGGTTCAATATCAGGAAAACTATCAGCATAATTGGTTGTATTAATAACCAAACTAACAAAAACCATATGATTATCTCCATAGATGCAGAAAAAGCCTTTGATAAAATCCAACACCCTTTCCTATTAAAAACACTAGAGAGTATAGGAATAAATGGGCTTTTCCTTAAAATGATTAGTAGCATCTACTTAAAACCATCAGCAAGCATCATATGTAATGGAGACAAACTAGAACCATTCCAATAAGATCAGGAGTGAAACAAGGCTGCCCACTGTCCCCATTACTATTTAATATTGTATTAGAAATGTTAGCTTTGGCAATAAGAGAAGAAAAAGAGATAAAAGGAATTAGAGTAGGTAATGAAGAAACCAAATTATCACTCTTTGCAGATGACATGATGGTATACTTAGAGAACCCTAGAGACTCAACTAAAAAACTACTAGAAACAATTCACAACTTTAGTAAAGTTGCAGAATTCAAAATAAATCCACATAAATCATCAGCATTCTTATATATTACCAACAAATTTCAGCAGCAAGAGATAGAAAAAGAAATTCCATTCAGAATAATGGAAGATAGCATAAAATATTTGGGAATCTATCTGCCAAAAATGTCAGAAACTATATGAACTAAACTACAAAACACTTGCCACACAAATAAAATCAGACCTAGTCAATTGAAAAAACATTAAGTGCTCATGGGTAGGCCGAGCGAATATAATAAAAATGACAATACTACCCAAGCTAATCTACTTATTTAGTGCCATACCAATCAAACTCCCAAGAAATTATTTTACAGATCTAGAAAAAATAGTAGCAAAGTTCATTTGGAAAAACAAAAGGTCAAGAATTTCAAGGGAATTAATGAAAAAAAAAGACAGATGAAGGTGGTCTTGCTGTACCAGATCTAAAACTATATTATAAAGCAGCAGTCATCAAAACCATTTGGTACTGGCTGAGAAATAGAGCAGTCGACCAATGGCATAGGATAGAATATCAGGACAATCTAGGTAATAATGTTAGCAATTTAGTGTTTGATAAAGACCCCAGCTTTTGGGATAAGTACTCACTATTCGGCAAAAACTGCTGGGAAAATTGGAAACTAGTGTGGAAGAAATTAAGGCTGGACCCACACCTAACACCGCACACCAAGATAAGACCTAAATGGGTTCATGATCTAGATATAAAGACTGATATTATAACCAAATTAGAGGAACATAGGATAGTTTACCTCTCAGACCTGTGGAGATGGAATAAATTTATGTCCAAAGAAGATCTGGAACTCTTAATTGAACACCAGATAGATAATTTTGATTATATTAAGTTAAAAAGTTTCTGTACAAACAAAACTAATGCAGACAAGATTAGGAGGGAAGCATCAAATTAGGAAATCATCTTTACATTTAAGGGTTCTGATAAAGGTCTCATCTCTAAGATATATAGAGAATTGTTTCATATTTATAAGAATTCAAGCCATTCTCCAATTGATAAATGGTCAAAGGATATGAACAGACAATTTTCAGATGATGAAATTAAAACCATCTCTAGTCATATGAAAAGTTGCTCCAAATCACTATTGATCAGAGAAATTCAAATTAAGACAACTCTGAGGTACCACTATACACCTGTCAGATTGGCTAAAATGACAGGAAAAGATAAAGATGAATGTTGGAGGGGATGTGGGAAGACTGGGACACTGATGCATTGTTGGTGGAACTGTGAACAGATCCAACCATTCTGGAGAGCAATTTGGAACTATGCTCAAAAAGTTATCAAACTATGCATACCCTTTCACCCAGCAGTGTTTCTATTGGGCCTATATCCCAAAGAGATCTTAAAGGAAGGAAAGGGCCCCACATGTGCAATAATGTTTGTGGCAGCCCTTTTCGTAGTGGCTAGAAAGTGGAAACTGAATGGATGCCCATCAATTGGAGAATGGCTGAATAAATTATGGTATATGAATGTTATGGAATATTATTGTTCTGTAAGAAATGACCAGCAGGACGATTTCAGAGAGGCCTGGAGAGACTTACATGAACTGATGCTCAGTGAAGTGAGCAGAACCAGGAGGTCATTCATTATTCACGGCAACAACAATACTATATGAGGATCAGTTCTAACTGACATGACTCTCTTCAACAATGAAATGCTTCAAACCAGTTACAATTGTTCAGTGAAGAAAGCCATATACACCCAGAGAGAGGGATGTGAAATGTGGACCACAACATAACATTTTCATGTTTTCTATTGAGGTTTGCTTGCATTGTATTTCCTTTATTGGACTATTCTTTCTTGTAGATACAATTTCTCCTGCACAAAAAATGATGCAATAACTATACATATATTCGATTTCTTAAGTATTCTAACATAATTATCATGTAGTGGATATCTTACCATCTAGGGGAGGGGTGGGGAGTAGGGGGGAAAAATGTGTAACAGAAAGCTGTGTAAGGGTTAATGTTTAGGAATTACCCATACATATGTTTTGCAAATAAAAAGTATTAATAAAAAAAAGAATTAACCAAAGTTAAAAAAAGAATGAAGATCAACAACTATCTGAATATAATAAAATAATGTCCCATCAAGAAATGACAAAGACATGGAAATTCAGAAAATAACATGGACAGGCTTACATGAATTGATACAGCATAAAGTAAGTCAGTACAGGAAAATATAAACTATGGCCACAATAATGTAAACAGAGAGAACAATGAAATGAAATTGAACATGGAGCAAGAATGACGAACAAGCTTAGATCCAGAGAAGAGATGAAAAAATGCACATATTCTTCTCATAGAAGAGATAGGGGTCTATGGATGTGGAATGTTGGGTGTGCTGTCAAACTTGATAAATATGTTGTGATTGATTCTACTGAAATTTTTTTTTCCTTTTATCTTCATTACAAGTGAAGATTTGCTAGGAAGGGGATAGAATAAGGTTCAGAAATTAACATAATACAAAAGCAAAAGGCATCAATAAGCCTTTTTAAAATGTCAGTCTAGGGGCAGCTAGGTGGCGAAGTGGATAGAGCACCAGCCCTGAAGTCAGGAGGACCTGGGTTCAAATCTGGTCTCAGACACTTAACATTCCCTAGCTGTGTGACACTGGGCAAGTCACTTAACCTCAATTGCCTCAGTAAAAAAAAAATGTCGGTCTATAAGTAATGTAACTCTCCCCTGTCAAACTAATGTGTGATTTAATAAACACTGAAGGAATAATTAAACTTTTTTCTAAAAAGAAATCTTGGCTAACTTGACAATTTAGATAACTAACTTTTCCAAATAAGATATTTTAATAAATATATTTGAATACCAACATTGAACATTTTGTTGTCTGATTTTCATGATTTTTATACAAAAGAATATTGAGTTCTAAAATAACCAGAAAATGAAAGTAGAGAATTGATATGTGTCCAGATCAATTTTTTGTCTGCTTTGTTTTATCTTGTTTTTAAGTCACTACTAGGGTTAACTTAGTTTTTGAAAAGTGGTTATGATTCTTTATTTTATCAGTATAGACCTGGATTGAGCCCACTCCCAGGTACTTGTAAGTCTGCCAAATTTAGATCAATAAGCTATATGATCTTTAATGCACAGCACAAGTCAATAACTCAGGATGCGGCAGCTTTCTCCTTCTGTAGTAATAAATCAGGGCAAGGCTCGAGGCTATCTTATGATCCAGTAGGAGATTTAAAATTGGCTACATGCTTCCTGGTGGGTGGGTGAAGCTGAGGTGGAGGGCTGTGGAGGCTTTAGAGGTGGGGAAAAAGAATGAGGCTGCAAAACTACAAAGAGGCCCTTAAGTTTTGATTGCTTTTCTAATAAACAGAATCAGCAGAAGTCAAGCAAGTTAGTGACAAGTGAAGCTCAAACGAAAAGGAAAGCACCAGAGGAATCAGTGATTATGGCAGCAGTGCTGAGATGAAACAGGCTCCAGAAAGCACTAACAAGAATTAATTCCAGGGGGAGCACACACTCTCCCAGACACAAAAGCCCCATGTGGCGTCTCCAAAGGGTCACTTTAAACACACACACACACACACACACACACACACACACACACACACACACAGTTCCACCTTCCTTCCTAGGATGGTTAGGATGATCAGTCAAGAGCTGGAAAGAAAGCTACATAGCAACAGACAATAAAGTCTCAGCATGTCACCTCTTGGAGATTAACACAAAGATTGTTATCTCACAAGTTCCCTTCAATCTCCAATTGTCTGTATTATCAGACTTAATCTTCCTGCAGTCACATTACCATATCTGAAAAGTATTCTCCTCTATGATTCATTTTGTGTCATGTGTGAGAAAAGCCAAAAAGATAAATCTGAACAAACACTGGAATACCAACTTAAAATTACTAAAAAAAAATTTAATTCTACAGAATAATGTGAGATTTAGACAAACAGGGTGTTTTAGCACTATAGTTTTAAAAATGAGAGAATGAAAGGAAAAAGAAGGAAGGAAAGAGGGAAAGAGAGGGAAGTAAAGAAAAAAGGAGGGAGTGAAAGGAGGAAAGGAGGAAGAAAGAAAAGGAAGAAGGAAAAGAGAGAGGGAAGAAGGGAAAGAGGGAGAAAAGAAAGAAAAGCATCATTAAGTGACTAATATGTTCCAGGCACTATGCAAATTGCTTTACAAATATCTCATTTGATTATCACAACAAAAACCCTATAAAAGTGCTATTATTATCCCCATTTTACAGATGAGGAAACAGACAAGCAAAGGTTGGCCACTTACTTAGAATCACACAGCTAGTAAGTGTCAAAGACATGAATTCAGTTCCTGATGACTCCAGATCCAGTACACTCTCCTCTGTACCACCTACTTACTAAATAATTAGTTCCTTAAAAGCCTCCTATGTGCTTGGGTACTATATTAAAATTATGACAACAAAGACCAAAATGAAATAGTCCCTGCCTTTAAAGAGACAAAATATATACATTAAAGCATATACAAAATAAATAAAAGGTTACTAAAAGAAGGAAAGGGGTCACCACTAGCTGAAAAATCAGGAAAGCCTCTGTGGAAGGTGGCCCTTGGACAGATGTTTGACCTAGAAAATGACATTGGCAGCTAGTTACAGAATGAACTAGAGAGAGCACAAGGTTGGGGCCTGGAGACCTTCTGGCATGCAGCCCATGTTTATTTATTTCTTCTTTATCCAGTCATCTCCTTTTTGATACTCTGCTTCAACTTACTAGACATGGCTCTACAGCAAAGCTTATAGGAGGAGATGTCATCCAGCCAACTCTTAATTACTCACAGCAAGTGACCCAAGCAAGATAATTCCTGTAACTATGGCTTTTGTTGTTGCTCAGTCATTTGTCAGTTGTGTCCAACTCTTTATGACCCCATTTGGAGTTTTCTCAGCAAAATTCCTGGAGGGACTTGCATTTCCTTCTCTAGTTTATTTCATAGATGAGAAAATGCAGCAAACAGGGTTGATGACTTGCTCAGAGTCACACAGCTAGTAAGTGTCCGAGGTCATATTTGAACTCAGTTCTTCCTAATTCCAAGTCTGATGTTCTATCCATTTTAGCACTTAGGTACTTCTACTATGGTTATGAAATGGGAAGGAAGGCACTGATTGAGCACATCCAGCTATCTTTCCTTGCTGACTTGGAAGAAATAGCATTTCGGTGGAGCAAAACGCTGAAGGATTTTACAGATTTTTGAGGTCCTAGAGATAGTGGCCAGAGTCAGAAGATATGAGTTCAAGTGCTTCCTCTATAACTTATTATTTGGGAAATTTACATCTTAAGTTTCATCTTCCTTATTTGTAAAATGAGCATAATGGCACTTCAACCACTTAGGTCCCAGGGTTGTAATGAGGATTAAATGAGTATGTAAATCTATGTAATTATAAGCTATAAGCAAGCTATGCTCACTTTTATAACAGCAGTTATAAACTTATATAGTTAAAAACTTGTAAAGTTATACAGTTATAAAATTATAAAGTTAAAAAACAACAACACTTCTGGAAAATGAGATGAGATGTGAAAATTCTCTTATAATCTCTGAAAATAATAATAATGATAATTAGCATTTACATATATATGCTAGGTGACACAACAGATAGAATCATGAAGACCGAGTTCAAATCCAGCCTCAGACACCTAGCTATTTGATCCTGGACAAATCACTTAACCCTTTCTGCCTCAGTTTCCACATCCGTGAAATGAACTGAAGAAGCAAATGGAAAACCACTCTAGTATCTTTGCCAAGGAAACCTCAAATGGGATTGAGGAGAGTTGGACACAATTACATTATAGCACCTTAAGGTTTACAAACTACTTTGCAAATATTAATACATTTTATCCTCACATCAATGCTAGGCAGTAAGTCCTATCATTAACCCCATTTTGCAGATATGAAAACTGAGACTGACAATGTGAATTCACGTGTTCAAGGTCACATGATCTAATAGCTATCTGAGGTCCCCGTTATATTCAGATCTTTCTGATTTCAAGCCCGTTGCCACCTAAGCTATAATATAATATAAATGTCACGGTTAAATGAACATTGACTTAATAGTGTATTGGCAAGTTTCCAAAGTCTTACTGAAGGGTCACTGTATTTGTTGTGTATGTCTCTCATATTTATTTATCTCTGTATTGTTCTTTACTTACCCCCATTCGTTAGAACATAAGCTCCTTGAGAGACAATTTGGTTTTGTTTCTGTATCCTAAACACCCAGGACTCTGTCTAGGACATGGTGGGCACTTAATAAATGCTGGTTAAATTTAAATGAAGCCTTAACTGACCCTATAAATAGTAAGCAGGAATGTGCTGGAGATTAGAGAGAATGAAACTAGAGAAATGCAGTTGTGAGGCATGAGATTATTAGGGCCTGAACTAGGGCTGTTATGCCTCTGGGAAAGGGGCACAGGAAGGGGAATTCAGAAATAAGCCTGTTAAGCTTTGGAGTTATATCTGTGTTTGGATTTCTGCACCTTTTGATTAACATACAGGCACTTCTCAGTAAATGAACACCCAACTTATGAAAGTCCAACATATAAAATCATTTACCACATCCTTCTCTCCCAAACAATCCAGGAACCAATATGCTCAGGCAGCGAGGTGCACAGCACATGAAAGGCTGGCTAGGCCTGGATTCAGGAAGATCTCAAGTTCAAATTGTGCTGCAGACCCTTAGCTGATTGTGGGTAAGTTTCAGCTCCCATGCTCTCATCTGTGAGATGAAGAAGTTGGACCCAATGGTCTTTATAAGTTCCTTCCATCTCTAAAGTCATGATCCTACTCTCCATCCCTTATAAACAACTGCCAAGTATATTGGGTGGGGGTTGAAGCCATTACTTCATGGCCTATGCAAGGTTCCAGTCTGTCCCCCATATACTCATTTTTCTCTACTTAGAGCCATCATTTACTACTTCTCTCTTCCAACCACACTCCCTTGACCAGATTCTCTCTCAAAGGCCCAGATCTCAAATTGAATATCTCTTATAATTCTTCCTCATTCATAATTGCATTGCATTATGACATTGCATATAGACAACAACTAATGAAAATTTACCTAAACTGAGACCCTTTAATTTGATTTATTTTTTGCTTTTTACTGAGGCAATTGGGGTTAAGTGACTTGCCCAGGGTCACGCAACTAGGAAGTATGAAGTGTTAAGTGTCTGAGACCAGATTTGAACTCAGGTCCTCCTGACTTCAGGGCTGGTGCTCTACCCACTGCGCCACCTAGCTGTCCCAGACCCATTAGTTTTAGAAGGCCAAAATCTCCCATTATATCCAGGGCCATCTCCAGTCCTCCTGACCTATATCTGGCCACCGGATCCAGATGGTTCTGGAGGGGAAAGTGAAGCAAGTGACCTTGCAATGCCCTCCCTCACTTAAATTCATTTCACTTGCATGTCACAGCGTCACCTCCATAAAGTCATGGTTCTTTTTCAGAACCGGGGACAAACAACATCAAAAACAACAACTTGGAACACTTGGTCCTAAGTTAAGTACAAAAGTGAAAAATCTTCTATAAAGACTTGGACTCCTTTCTCTTTTGAGTTCTTGTAATTATAGGCTGAAATATTATTTAAATAGTTCTTAGTACTATAGTATTAAGACTCATAGATCATTAAAGATTTTTTTTTCTAAAAATCTGAACTGCTGATTCAGATTGGCTTTTTGTATAACATCTAGTCCTAAAGACTTGACTATAGCAGAGAGAGGATATTTGCTGTCCAAGGTCATATAGCTGGGATCCCATTAGAGCCAGAATTTGAACTACCCCAAGTCTACTTGCCACCAAAAAGGCTCTACTCACTATGCCATATTGTCCCTCAGGGAAATCTTAAAACTAGAATTTTAAGGGACCTTAGAGATCTTGCAATGCATTCTTCAAATTTCCAGATTAAAAAAAAGTCCCCAAACCAATCAAACAAACAAACAAAAAACTCTAAGGTTCAGAGGTTTGTCTAAGGTCATGAAGCTGAGCAATGGGTGAGCCAAAATCACATCTCCAATTAGAGATCTAATATTAGTTCTTCCAACTAATGGATATTAAATAGCTTCATTACTTACTTAGCAATCAAAGTATATATCAGAGAAAGGGAGACTAGCTCAGTAACTGGAAGTAATTATTTCTTCTTTGTCTTGTAATCTCTAGTTATTGTCACACAAGCATCCTGAAATGTAAGGAGAGTTAGTGGAAAACTGACAACTTCTAAAATGCAATTCTCAGGTAATAATGAATAATATATCCTTGCCTTGCTTCTTTGTAGAGAGGATGGAATACTACCTATCTGAGACTTTTTCAATATGCTGGTTAATGTTATTGAACTTTAAATTTTTTTCTATTTCTAAAGGATTGCTCTTTGGAAGGAAGAGAAGGATGTTTATGTTGGAAAACTTAGATGATGTCAAAACAAAAGATATCAATAAAATATATTAATTTTTGAAAAGTTAATGTGACCTTCCAAGTAGGCTTACTTCTAGAACTTTTTGTAAGGTAAAATAATCTGTAGATATGTTCCTGTTTCTCTCTAAATATAAATCTTGCCTTTGACATTTTTCTAGCTGGTAAATCACCTTAATCTCATTCTGTTTACTTATCTATAAAATGTTTTTATTACTCAAGGTGGTTGTGAGGTTCAAATTGGGGGAAGAGGAGTATGGGACTTGGTAAGAGGAAAAACTTTGCTTCATATTTAAATATGAAGAAATGGATCAAGCTTTCAGGTAGTCTAATGCCCCAAAATGCTAGTTCATTTTGGATGGAGATTAATGAATTAAACAAAATTATTCTCTTTGCATTTTATTCTTTAGAAATGACCATTAAGTTGTTCAATTATATCTGTTTTAGGGAATGGTTTCTTATATTTCACTTTCACCTCCTCTCTATTTTACACTGATATGAAAATTAAAATCCATATGCCAATGGACTTCATAACGAAAGGATTCTTCCTTGATGACTTGTTTTCCAGACTGACTTTTTCTCCATGGAGTGAGTTCACAATCAGTTCAATCTTCATGCTTCAGGAACATCTCCTTTGAACCAGATCAAATACTTCCCCACCCTTGCCTGATGCTCTGCTCAAAAGGGGCACTAGTCCCTTCTTTTAAAATCTTCAAAGCAAGAGCATCAATTCTTTTCTTTCCAGTCCACAAAGGGCCAGAGACAGAGACAAAGACAGAGAGACAGAGACAGAGAGAAAGGGGGCGGAGCAGGGATCAACATGGTTAATTGTCCACTGGGTTAAACCATAGACTCACACAAACCAGGAGTACCTAAGGAGGCTGGTCACTCCCATAAAATGCTAAGTGCTCTTTGAACCCAAGCATAAAGAGAATTAGAACTATTTTCCTGGCCTGCTGGGCAGCAACTGGAGCCTCTTCTGTTTGTTTTCTTTTTCCAATTGTGGCCATAAAGGGAAATAGTCCTACCTTACAGCCACCCCAGGCAGGCAGATAGAATTTAAGCCAGGGAATCCACTAGGCTGCTTTACTAATCAGGAAACAAAATAGAGAGAGATACAGATCAATGGAGAAGGAAAGGGGAGAAAGGTCTAATAGGAACTTTAAACAGAGCCTCAGGATGCATCTTAAGATTTGTTTGAGAATCCACAATTAAGTAATCACCTCAAAGTGCCTGGTATCAAAACTTGTTTTTAGAGGAAACTATTGTTGCATTAAAAAAAAAAGTCCAGAATTCCTTCTAGGAGGAGTGAAAGGGGAAGGATAGAGAGAGAGACCTAGGCAAAACAAATGCTATCAACAAAAGAATCCTTTTTAAAAGCCCAGTATTAATTATTGCTATCATTATCACTCAAAGACTGAAGAAAAAAGTATTTCCAATTCTCCACCCACCTCTGTTAACTTGGAAAAATATGGTTTTATCAGCTCTCCTTCCAAAAATCTTCAACTACATCGTTTCCTAAGAGGCCTGCTCTGATCTGGCTCACAGCCCTTATAAATTGCAAGATAAAGTAAAATAAGATTAAAAAAAATCTTATGCTTGAGAAAATGGAAAGGCCAAGCCTTGGGGTTTTTTCCCAGTGATATCAAAATAAAATCTTAGAGCATTCTATTTGGGACCAACTTACTCTCCCACCTAAGAAGCACCTGCTAGATGAGGCCCCTGGATGATAAAAAGTTAAGATAAAAAAAGACCCAGAAAAACAAGAGAAAAGCATTAAATAAAATGTGACAATTTCAAAATGGAAAATGCCATCCACATCATATGGAGACTAAGTGTAGATCAAAGTATAGTATTTTCTCCTTTTTGTTGTTTGTTTACTTGGGTTTTTTTCCTCGTGATTTTTTCCTTTTTGATCTGATTTTTCTTGCTCATGACAAATATGGAAATATGTTTAAAAGAACTGCACATACTTAATCTATATCAGATTGTTTGCTCTCTTGGGGAGGAGAGACATAAGCAAGGAAGGAAGAGAGGAAGATAATTTGGAACATAAGATTTTACAAAAACAAATGTTGAAAACTATCTTTACATGTATTTGGGAAAATAAAATACTACTGAAAAAAATAAAATGTGGCAGAAAAATGACCCTACTAAGGTGAGTATGTTTGCTACATTACACAATTTCAGTTTTTGAATTGTGAAAGAGCAAGCTACCAACAATATCAGTAGATTTTAAACCCAATGGGGTTAAAATGAAGCTTGAAAGACTTGTCTTTCAGAAACAAAGAGCTGATGATAAGAAAATCACTTAGCAACATCAAAGGAGGCTAAAGGTTATTTCAATTTTTTTTTGTAGCCAGCTGTTGTTCAACCCACACAAAGAAGAAGTAGGAAATATTTGAGATATAAAGTAAATCATCAATAGCTGTTCAGAGCACAGAGCTAATGAGGTCAAGAATTTGATTCCCCTGTGGACCAGCAAACTTTGTTCTGTCTGGTCTATTCCCAAATTCCACCCTTCTACTTGGCCTAAAAGCTTACACAATCACAAAATTCTAGAGGTCCTGTTCAAGGCCTAAGGGATCATTAGGTTCCACCCCCATAATTTAAAGATGAAAAAAGGAAATTCAGAAAAGTGAAAGGATCAGATTGTTTCTAGGATTCTTTTCAGCCCTGCATCCTATGAGTTGCTTGCTAGTCACAAAGTTATCAAGTGAGCACCAATATCTATCCTTGGTCACAAGGAGATTAGGTTGGCTAGATAGCAACTATTCCCATGGAAAAGCAGCATTCACAATCTGGGGCCAAGCCATAGGGTTCAGGAAATGTGAGGATGATAAAAGAGCTATATGACATGTTTCCCATATCCAGTCACAAGGACCATTTAAAATCTATACTGAGCACATTTTAAGGCAGCTTTTATTTTTTCTATATTGTTACTTTTTCAGACTTGACCAGACTGTAGGAAGAGTAAAAAAGAAACATCTTTTCTAGAAGAAAATTTGAGGACAGAAAGGATTCTTTATCCCATCTTCCTGATAATCAGCTGCTTGCATGAGAAGGAACATCACCTGGAAGTAATCTCATCTGCCACTGATCATCTCTCCTTGTGGTGATATGCTATATAATCACTAGAGATGCACAGAGACCAGAGGTTCTACAGTAGAAATGAAGAAAAACCACCTTAAACTTTAAGCAGGCACCCAGAATTGTTATTGTTTAATCATTTTGAGTTGCATCCGGATGACTCTTCATGAGTTTTCTTGGCAAAGATAATGGAGTGTTTTGCCATTTTCTTCCTCAGATCATTTTACAGATGGGGAAACTGAGGCAAACAGGGTGAAGAGACTTGCTCAGCTAATAGGTGTCTGAGGCCAGATTTGAATTTTCCTGACTCCAGGTCCAGCTCTCTATCTGCTGCCCTGCCACACAGTTGGCTTAATAAATAATTATTGCCTTGCCTTGATACCTGCTTTGCCTTTCTATCCCCATCCTAAGTTCTTCCTCTCTTAATGTCAAAGCATCAATAGGTTCACAATGCTCAGTGGCCCTCATGAGTCAGTCACTGCAGGGCCTGCAATGTTCTTCATTCACTCCCAGGCAACCCTTTAGACTCAGAGTAAAACTGAGTCTGAGGTTTTTATTCAGCCCATTAATCTGAAGGGTTTGTTGCTTTCCAGATCCTGCTTTTCTCTAAAGGCCTCTATGATTTCAACTCAGGCCTGCCAACCACTGGGCTAATGGGGCATGGTCTGTTCCTCCCTGGGAATACCTGGGCCTGGTTTCTGGGACTGCCTAATGGCACTTCTTTTATGGGTCGTTAGTAGAGCTTTCTATGGAGGCAAATTAATAATTTCAAGCCACGAGGCTACCATTTAGTACATTACTGGCTTCAGTGACTTTGTATACCAGACCCCTAAAAATGCTAATGCCTTTCAGCAAACATTACTGACTGATTTTATTAAAGACAGAGACTTAGGCACTAAGATTAAAAAAATTAACATAAATGACACATTTATAGAGTATATAAAGCTGCCAAATACTTTCCTTACAAACTTGAGGTAGGTAGTACATGTGTTTTTTTAGTTATTAAATTTTATTTTTAATTATGGAATAAAACAAGTATGTGTTTTTCTACTTCTTTCTTCATCTGTAGAATTAGCTCTTTCCAGATCTAAAACTAATAAGATTCTATGGCTCTAAAAGGAGACAAAATTGAAGCTCTGGGAAGCTCATAATATCACGGATTTAGACCTGGAAAGGATCTTGCAGGCCATGAAATCAGACACCAGCAAGGACACTGTGGTTCAGAGAGATTAAGGGATTTGCCCAGAGTTCACCCAACTGGAGTATGTCAAGAGACAGCATGTCAATCCACATCTTTCTGACTCCAAGTACAGTATTCTATGAATTGCATCATGTTATCTGTCTAAGCTAAGTGCTTACTCTGATTGCACAAGAAGCATCTGAATTGGGGATTAAGCCCAGCAATCCCTATTCTGGGTTTAGCGTTCTTTTCATTATATTACACTGTCTCTTAGAAATTATCACTCACTTGCTGGGAAATCTCCATGGATGGGGAGAGTAGCAGGATTCAAAAACCTGTCTGTATAATGGTACTAGAGTCAAACCTTAATTATCATCCCAGAAAATTCAGATTTCTTGAAGACAAGGCCTGTTTTGATTCATTTTCATTGTTTTATTTCATTTTTGTCCCCAAACACAAGGCTTAGGCACAAAAAAAAAACTTAATAGGTGATTGTTAAATGATTATCCCTGGCAACTATATTATATAAGAAATTTCTTTAAAATTCTTTATACAGGGGCAGCTAGATGGTGCAGTGGATAGATAGCATCAGCCCTTAAGTCAGGAGGACCTGAGTTCAAATTTGACCTCAGACACTTAACATTTCCTAGTTGTGACCCAGGGCAAGTCACTTAACTCCAATTGCCTCAGCAAAATAAATAAATAAATAAAATTCCTTATACAAGTATCCCAAAAGTCTTGTTTTTATTGTTGTTCAGTCATATAAAACTCTATGTGACCTTGCGTAGGGATTTCTTGACAAAGATACTGGAGTGGTTTGTCATTTTCTTCTCTAGCTCATTTTATAGATGAGGAAAACTGACATGAACTGGGTAAAGCAACTTACTGAGGGTGACACAGCTAGTGAGTGTCTGAGGACACATTTGAACTTAGGTCTTCTATCTACAGCATTCCCTCACTCTCCCTCAATGGTTTTAATCTTTTATAATTTTTAAACTATAAAATATTTAAATATAAATATTAAATTACAAAATATAAACTTAAACATTATTTGAGTTTTAAAGACTTTGAATTGTACCAAGACTTTTGGAATACCATGTATTTCCATTCAAAATACAGTGATTAAACAAACAGCTATTTTGCATAAGGGACTATGAATCAGACAAATTCACTGATACTGCTCCTAACCTCAAGGGGTTTCCAAGAAAATGAGACATATACATACACACAAAAGAATAACAAATGGCAGGCTATGTAGAAGGACAAAGAGAGGTCAAGAAAAAAAAATAAAACATTATAATAAGAAAGGCACTACTTTCAGGTAGGAAAACAAGGAATCTGGAATTATGATTTTGGAATACACTGCAATATTTTGTTAACATTTATATTAAAATAAATTAAATTAGTATTTTTTAATATTTTTAATTAATATTAAAATGAATTTTCTTTTCTTTAACACATGCCACATGCAGTCCAGCTTTGTTCACTAACTCAGAATTAAGAATTTTTTTTACTATATAATCATTAAATATAATTGATTGTTTTGCTTTTCTTAGGGGTAATGTACTTTTATTTTACAACATCATGGTAAAATAGATCAAGAGCTAGGAATTCTAACATGTAATCAGTAAATGGGAAGTAAATTATGGCATAAATTTCTTACCTGCATATAAAAAAAAAATCTCCAAATTGAAGAAGTCAAAACTGCAGAAATTCAACCTTATTTGAAGTCTCTGCCTTCTCTGTTACCTGTAAAACCAATAGGAAATGGTCATTTCTATAAATTTAAAATAAGCTAAGCTTGAGCTTACACTAACTACATCCTTATTAAGTATAATAATACTTATTATTATACCTTTTTATAAGGCATAGTGCTAGTCCTACAGAGACAGATGCAACAGATGCCATTTAATAGTAGGAGGTCCATGGGGAAGAGTGAAGAGATGGAATGCAAAGGAGAAGAGGAGGAGAGCTTTGAGAAATCTGAGGATGGGGAGCTCACTTTCAGCTAGGGTGAGAGAAAGTTTCAAGGATAAAGTGTGTCATAAAGGAGGGAAAAACAGGTGGAGATGACTAGGATGGAGTCCATGCAACCACGGAGTCATCATGAAAAAGACACAAAAATCAAACTTTAGCTAAGCCAGTCACTGTCCTGGGAAATTTAAACTCTGGTTCCCTCACTCCTCTGTCCTATGCTGGTCTTTATGCTCTATCAAGTCCCCTAATCTAAGTGTCATCTATCAGATAAATGTTGTTTTTCCTTCATTCTCCAAGAGAATCATGACATGAAAGAGAATTGGATTAAAGTGAGGGAAGACGCTGCAAGGTCATCTGCCTCACTTTCCCCTCCAGAACCATCTGGGTCCAATGGCCAGATATACTACTGGAGATGGCCCTGGATCCAGTGAGAGATTTCGGAGGCAATACCCATTCCATATTTAGGGTTAAATAAAAAAGAAGTGAGACAAAGAATGTCCTTTTTAACTTAGTAAAAAAAAAAAAATCAGACAAATGGTAACACACTGACTCAGGAGATAGGGCCAGTATCAAAGACTGAGAAGTAGAGAGGCTCCTGAGTCCCAACTGCCTTACCAAACAAAGATCATGCATAACTAATAAGTATTTAGGGTAGGATTCTGCCACGAATTGGCTGATCTATCCTCTACTTCATGACACCTCTGCACCAGTCATGCTAAGGAAGCCACATGGGTAGGCAGGGCTAATATAATAAAAATGACAATTTAACCTAAACTAATTTATACATTCAATGTCATCCCAATTAAATTACCAAAAATTATTTTATTGAATTAGAAAAAAATAACAAAATTTATTTGGAAAAAAAAGATACTATCTGCATCAAGAGAAAGAAATAATAAACAAAAGTTTGTATAGAATAATTATATGTGTATACATTTATATGTATGATAACTTTATTGTATACTTCAAAGAAAAATACTTAAATAAAAGAAAATGTGCATAATAGATTTGCAGTTTCATGTGCAATCATCTCTTTTTATTCTACTATGTTCTGAAAATGCTTGTTTTATTTCATTTTTTTTGAAAGTATCACAGAGGCTGTATAGAATTACTTAACACTTTTCTCTTCCTAGTTATCTAGAAAGTAGAGGAAAGAATCTGGCTTCTTTGATATAGCTCATAATTGGGAGAATTTCAGTAGCAAATTCAATTATGATTACTACAGTGGTAGGCATTGTGATAGGGGATGCAAAGAAAAAAAATGAAACTACCTTTGGAAGGTTTATGATCTAGATTAGTCATGAGTAGATAATAGCCTATCCAAAAAAAAAAAAAAGATATGGACTATTTTAGTGCCATATGACTTAGCAGAAGGATATAGCAACCGAAAAAGCTAACATGACTTTAGGATTCATTGAGAAACATAAGGAATAAGGAGGTGATAGTTTCTCTATAATCAGACCACAACTGGCGTAGGAGGACATTGAGAACTAGAGAACATCCCTAGAAGCTCAACAACTTTCTCTTCTTTTCTTCCTTCCTTTTTTCTTTTTTCCTTCCTTGCTTTCTTCCTTATCTACTTTCCTTCCTTCCTTCCTTCCTTCCTTCCTTCCTTCCTTCCTTCCTTCCTTCCTTCCTTCCTTCCT
>JAJPUD010002128.1:98719-124655 GCA_023553655.1 Myrmecobius fasciatus | reverse complement strand
AGAGAGAGAGAGAGAGAGAGAGAGAGAGAGAGAGAGAGAGAGAGAGATACAGGTTAGGGGGAAGAGGATTGGAAAGGTAAAGGATCGGGTCATAGTGAATTTTAAAAGTGAAACAAGATTTTATATTTGGTCATATAAATAAGAGGGAATAATTTGGGGTTTTATTACGTGTGTGTGTGTGTGTGTGTGTGTGTGTGTGAGTGAGAGAGAGAGACAGAGAGACAGAGAGACAGAGACAGAGACAGAGAGTGACATGGTCAGACCTTCACCAATTTGCCAGCTAAACGGAGGATGGACTGGAGTGGACTGTGGCTTGAGGAAGGGTAATTAACCAGAAAACTACTGCAATTGTTCATTCATGAGATGATGAGAGCTTTGTGCCAGTGTGGTGGCAGAGTCACAAAAGAGAAAGGGGGCTACATTTCTTACTTAAAAAGGTAGGAAGACAGGCTTTGGCAAGTGATTGGCTATGGGGAGAGGGTGGTGAGAGAAATGAAGAGTTGAGGATGATACCTAGGCTTTAAGCCTGATCGATCAGGTGGACAATGAGGTGATTCAGGTCAATTTCAATAGACTTGTGATAGAGGGCCATGTGCATTCAGAAAGAGGACTATGGGAAGTAAATATGGATTATAACATAATATTTTCACCTTTTTTGTTGTTGCTTGCTTTTTTCTTTCTCATTTTTTTCCTTTTTAATCTGATTTTTCCTGTACAACATGTTAAATGTAGAAATATGTATAAAAGAACTGCACATGTTTAACATATATTCAATTACTTCCTGTCTGGGGAAGAGGGATGGGGAGAAGGGAGGAAGAAAAATTTGGAACACAAGGTTTTGCAAGGGTGATTGTTGGAGACTATTTTTGCATGTATTTTGAAAATAAAAAGCTATTGCTAAAAGTCGAAAAAAAAGAGAAAATTTCTCAAGAGTTTCACAGACAGTATCTGAGAGAGCTTGAACCTAGTCAAGGCCAGCTCTCTACCCATCATGCCAAACTGTCTCTCTATCAATAAGGGTAGCCCTTCAGCACCATGTTTAATTTTTAATTATTTAGCATTTTATTATTAATTATTGTTACTAAAAATTGTGAAGCATTTCAAATTCCCCCACTTTGGTATTTCCCCATATATTCTCTACTCATTAGAAAGGGCCTGTATGCAAGCCCTGCTTTTCTGAAAAGGAGAAAGTCTGAGGGTACTCAAATGACAAAATAATTGTATGTAGTGCCTGGCCCTTAGTTGGTGCCATATAAATGGTTATTATTTCCATCCCTTCCCTTTCCTATTACACCTTTCAGGCAGCTGTCAATGGGCAGTGTCATGAACTTTTTCTCTCTTTCCTTTAGTAATTACTTCCCCAACTTAAAGTATACACTGATGGCAAGGCCTCATTTCCACTCCTCCTCCTCAAAATATTAGAAATACCCATTGGGTGTTCTCTCCAGACAACTTACACTCTCAAAATGGTCAGTGGTAGTTCCTATTTCCATGTGTTTTCCAGATTTCTACAACAAATCTGTGAATTAGTTTGGCCATTATCCTCATTTTACAGATGAGAAATGAAAATGATTTGTCCATGGGCATACAATTAAAAAGTGGGTCTTTTTGTGCCTTTCTGGTTCTTGTTGTTTATTCGCTTCAATCATGTTTGACTCTTTGTAAATCCATTTGGGATTTTCTTAACAAAGGTAATAGAGTGGTTTGCCATTTCCTTCTCTAGCCCATTTTACAGATGTGGGAAACTGAGGTAAATAGGATTAAGTGACTTGCCCAGGATCAGAGCTAATAGTTTTATGAGAACGGATATGAACTCAGGTAGATGAATCTTCCCAACTCTAGGTCCTGTGTCTTAACCACTGAACCACTTACCTGCCTTTTTGGTTCCTATGTCCTCCCAAAAAGATTTCTCCCAAATGTCACTTTTTACTTCTCTCCACACTCTGTCATATAGAAAAAGCAATGAACTAGTTTCAAAGTCACCAATGCTCTTTTACTGCTGAAAGGAGTGGAAAAGATGCCAACTTTGAGACAGAAAATAAGGAGGTAATATCTTTATCATCTTCTGCAACATGTATACAGGTAGCCATCAATCATCCAAGGATACCTGTGAACATTTGTGTATCTTGGGTGAAAAATGGAATCTGTAACACTTTCAGAGACATTTCAAGCATACAAATACGTTTCCTAAAAAATTTGTTCTTGAAAAACATTTACCTCTTAGCTCTTATTCTTGGCTGAGATGTCATCCTCTTCCAATCTGTCCTATGCTATACCCTCTATATCAAAGTTTCTTAATTTTTTTCTACTCACAACCCCTTATCTACTGAAAAATTTTTACATGACATTGATACAAGAAATAGGTATACAAATTAAACATCTATTGATAATCAATTTCTCAACTCTCATATTCAGTTACATGATCCCATATGGTTAGAAGTTTTACTTTATATCAACCTTCAGAGATGATAATTCTCCAAAAACTATGTCAATAAAATAAAAAATAAAAACAGAGCTAGAGTGACTTCTACTTTTATATTGGTGTTTTGCTCAGTTGTTTTCAATCATACCTGGCTCTTTGTGACTTCCATTTGGGATTTTCTTGGCAAGGACATGGGAGTAGTTTGCCATTTCCTTCTCCAGCTCATACTACAGATAAGAAAAAATGGCTTGCCCAGGGTTACATTGCTAGTGTCTGAAGTCACACTTGAACTCAAGCCTTCCTGACTTCACTATATCTACTGCACCACCTAGTTGTTCCTGCTTTCAATATTCTCTCCTTAAATACTTAGTAACTTTACTTTACTGTAGTAGTAACTAAATGTTACTACTCTAGTGGATGTCCTGCCATCTAGGGGAAGGGTGGGGAGTAGGGGGGAAAAATTTGTAACAGAAAGTTTTGTAAGGGTTAATGTTAAGGAATTACCCATACATATGTTTTGCAAATAAAAAGTATTAATAAAATTTAAAAAACCTAAATGTTACTACTGTAACATTTTCAGGAACTGTTTTTTCAGGAACTTAAAATACTGATCTAGTTGCCACACCTTTCTAAATGTCACCTTCAAAGTCCTAGCATGAGAAAATATGTTATTTAAAAGTTTAACTTGAATGCTTTTCCAAATTCTGCTTATAAGACTTCTTAGAAGACTCAATCAATAATAATAAACTATATCAAACAATAAGAGGACATGTCAATGTAAAAAGATTAAATACATTGAGTTTCTCCTTCACTTATCTACCAAAGTCCAAGTACAAGGTTATAAAGTATAGCACATACAAACAAAAGCTAATAAAGTAACTAATACATGAGATAAATTGGAGTGTTTTTTAACTTTCTAAAATAAAATGGATAAACAGAAATTTTTTTAATTCTAAAATTTCAAGGAATGAAATATGAGTGGACATGGAATCTCTCTAAAGGCATCTTTATCCAGCATTGTCCTAATGGGCTTTTCTACCTAAATTCATTTTTAAGGTCCCAAATTTGTAAAGTGTAAATCTTTCTAAAAATATACTGCTTATTGTATTGTCTTTTAATACAGAAGATACTAACTATTTATATCCTTTTCATTCATGATGACTCAGGATCATCTTTAGGTGACTTAATTGGATACCATGTTGTAATACAATGTCCCTATAATAAATATCCATGAGATTGTTATACTTTTTCAGTTCTTGTGCTTGCATTGAATAATTTTCCTTTTTTGCTTTTCTTGCTATCATCAGCTGTTACCTCTTCCTTCCTTTAATGGACCTTCCTCAAGTAGTTGATCTCCTTACTTTCTAATTTGGTTTTTATAGACTGCTGTGAACTGAGAAGTTGATTAAATAAGTTTGTTAGAATTATATCTAAAATAAGAGTAAATAGGCTCTGAATGAGGATCTGCTAAGCCTTCTCAGGAACAAAGTGCACAAAATTTCATTAGTGGTAGGAATCTTGTGATATATATTTTTGGCTGTTTGGAAACCTGTTTTACCTTCTTCCTGGTTCTTGGATTTTTTTTTAAATAGTTTAAAACTAAACTAAGACTTTTGGGACACCCTATATGCTATAAAGTAGATTTTGCCAAATCAGGGTAGCTCAAATTAGCTATCTGTTACTCTATAAGAAAATTATGTGGAATTTCCAGGGCAAATAGAGTATTTTGCAGTTTATAACTGAAGGTATATCAGCTAATCTAAACTTCTTCAGGAATTCTGCAGCCATTTGGAATATATAGATATAGATATAGATATAGATATAGATATAGATATAGATATAGATACAGATATAGATATCTACTAAACCTCTTTCTTTGCCTCATTTCCTTTCTATTCATCTATAAGACAGGAATAAAAAGACCTGCCTCACAGTGTGATTAGGAGGAATTTGTGAGATAAAATGTGTGGAGTTTAAATGTTTGTAGAAACTTTATAAATTTGTGTCAATTTGCTTGAACAGAAGAATCATTTGAATATGCTTATACCAGTAACAATAAGCACTGCTAAATGAATCTTGGAGAAATAAATGCCTTGCCCATGGTCACATTCTCAGTCACTATCAAAAAAGGCAGGATCCAGATACAAACTTGACTGATTCCATACCTAAATGTGATATGTAATAGATTGAATTATCCTCTCAGCGCTGAAGGGGGAATAAGACATGGTGAAATAAAAGAATATATTGGTCTAATAGACTTGATAGAAAGAGCAATCTGCATCCAGCGAGAGGATTATGGAGACTGAATGTGGATCACAACATAGTATTTTCCACTTTTTTATTGTTTGCTTGCTTTTTTCTTTTTTTTCTTTTTGATATGATTTTTCTTGTGCAGCATGATAAATGTGGAAATATGCTTAAAAGAATTGCACATGTTTAATCTATATTGGATTACTTGCTGTATAGAGGAGGAGGAAGATGGAGAGAAAGGGAGAAAAATTTGGAACATGATATTTTACAAGGGTGAATGCTGAAAACTATCTTTGCATGAGATGATTAAAAAAATTTGGTTTGTGTTGTTTAAAAGCTAATGGGGTGCAGTCACCCACTTTTTCTTTCACTTTATCAGCCAAATTTTCTAAGATAACAGCAAGAGATTCAAGCACCACTCAGGCCATTTTCACCCCTTTAGTGGATTGATGCAATTGGGCTATAGCTGAGCTTCCTGAATTTATTATTATCTATTATTCTCCATCTCTCTTTAGTAGCTGAACTGCTTACTTGTCATTCCCCATACTCAACATTCTCATTTGGGTCATAGATCTATAGGGCTGGAGGAGTCTTCAAAGTTTAATCCCTTCATTTTATAGATATAGAAATAAAGATAAAGGAGCTAAGTATCTCTCTTGCCTGAAATACACAAATTCTTACTTCTGCTTAGTATTAGTCCCAATTCACCTTAAGTGCTATCTTCTCCAGGAAGCTCATGCTGATTGAATTGCCAAGACCTTTGTCTTCCTGACCCCGGCACTAACCCTACTCCAAAGTTAGCCTGTGTTATTTTATAAATCTTTGGGGGAGGCAGCTAGGAGGTACAGGGGCAGCTAAGTGGTATAGTGGATAGAGCACAAGCCCTGAAGTCAGGAAGACCTGAGTTCAAATTTGGTCTCAGACATTTAACATTCCCTAGCTATGTGACCCTGGGCAAGTCACTTAACCTCAATTGCCTCAGCAAAAAGCAAAAAAAAAAGATAAATCTTTAGTATTTAATTTTTGATGTAGATATTGTTTTCCCTCTAGTAAAAACACACGTGCACCCTCACTTTATATTCCCAAACCTCAGACAGTGGTTAAGGCCTTATATAAATGTTTGTTGGATGCATGAATGGTGTTTTGGCTTCATACCTTCAGCTTTCAATGACTACGTGTTGATGATCCTTTCCCTCATTTCAGTTTGTGGAATCCTAATTTGGCATAAATATAAATGGATACATAGATAAATGTATATATATATGTGTGTGTATACATATATATATATACACAAAGATAAACATTATTAAGCACTTACCATATGCCAAACACTGTATTAACTGCTGATTCAAATAAATAAAAGTCATTACTCTCATAGAACTTATATTTTAACAGCAGAAGACAAAACAGGAAACTAGAAAGGGGCAAAGTATAGTGTGGAGAAGGCAGATGAAGTGGCAGCTTCCTTTAGGGCAACATAAGGCTCACCTATAAGAACTCAGAATTGGAGGTGGGATCCTCAGGGTCCAAGGTACTAGCAATGCTTAATAAATGCTTATTGGCTGACCAATTAACCAGGCTAAAAATATTTACTGAATAGCTTTCTGTGCAACCACCCTTGGGTCTTTCTAGAATGGTTGAATAGAGATTTCTGGTTAATTTAATATTTTAATAAACTAAGAATTGCTAAATACATGTACATATATGTATATATGTATCTATTTACTATATATTGATTACCAGCTTTCAAAGAACTAGCATGTAAAAATATATTGAAAAAAGTTCACATTCATAGAATATTTTCTTAAAATACATTATCTCATTTGATTCCTACAATAATTATGATATAAAGAATAAAGTTTAAAGATTTTTGTTTGTTGAGTCATTTCAGCCATGCCTTTTTAATTAAAGTTTTTTTATTTTCAAAACATATGCATATACAATTTTCAATATTCATCCTTGCAAAATCTTATGTTCCAAATTTTTTCTTCTCCCTCCCTTCCTCCTCTCCCCAGATGGCAAATAATCCAATATATGTTAAATATGTATAGTTCTTTTTTTTTTTTTTTAGCTGAGGCAATTGGGGTTAAGTAACTTGCCCAGGGATACACAGCTAGGAAGTGTTAAGTGTCTGAGGTCACATTTGAACTCAGGTCCTCCTGAATTCAGGGTTGGTGCTCTATCCACTTTGCCACTTAACTGCTCCAATATGTGCAATTCTTCTATACAAACCTCCACATTTATCATGATGCACAAGAAAACATCAGATCAAAAAGGAAAAAAATGAAAAAAAAAACAAAAAACAAGCGAACAACAACAGAAAAGTGAAAATGCTATGTTGTGATCCACATTCAGTCCCCACAGTCCTCTCTCTGGTTGTAGATGGCTCTCTCCATCACAAGAACATTGGAACTGCCCTGAATCATCTCATTGTTGAAGAGAGCCATGTCCATCAGAATTGATCATCATATAGTAATTGCTGTTGCCGTGTACAATGATCTCCTGGTTCTGCTCATTTCACTCAGCATCAGTTCATGCAAGTCTCTCCAGGCCTCTCTGAAATCGTCCTGCTGGTCATTTCTCACAGAATAATATTCCATAACATTCATATACCATAATTTATTCAGCCATTCTCCAATTGATGGGCGTATGATCAATAGTAATTTAGAGCTTTTTTCATGACTAAAAATGGTTTTAATTTCTTCATCTGAAAATTGTTCATATCCTTTGACCATTTATCTACTGGAGAATGGCTTGTATTCTTAGAAATTTGAATCAATTCTCTATATATTTTAGAAATGTGGCCTTTATCAGAACCCTTGGATGTAAAAATTTTTTCCCAGTTTACTTCAGCCATGTCTAACTCTTTGTGACCCCAAAGGGGGTTTTCTTGGCAAAGATACTAGAATGGTTTTGCCATTTCCTTCTCCAGCTCATTTACAGATGAGGAAACTGAAGCAAATAGAGAAGGGGATCACACAGTTAGTAAATATCTGAGGCTTCATTTGAATTCAGGAAGATGAGTCTTCCTGCCTTCAGACCTGGCACTCTTATCTAGTGTACTACCTTATTATCCTAGGTCTTTTTCACTTCAACAAGATTACACTGGAGTATCTAATCTCGCTTCTGACCAATGCAGGCTGCAGATTGAAAGCCTTCTGCGCCTTTGTTGTCAGTCTCCATAAGCCCAAAATTCACTACCTGTAGGTGACTTAGTGATAAACCTCCCTACTCTTGGCCAAGGTCATCCTCAGACAATGGGCACACAGTCCACTGTTGCCCTTGAACATTTTTCAACTTGAAAGGGCCTGCATTCTGTTTCACTGAAATGACCTTTGAGCAGTCAGGTTCACCTCAGTGAAGTAAACAAGCTTTTATTTAATGCCTAGAATGGAGCTAAGTGCTGGGGATATAAACACAAGAGACCTTGTCCTCAAGGACTTTCCATCTTCTGGAGGTATATAAAATATTTACAAAAGAGTTAGGTGTTCAGCTGTTTTTCACTCATGTCCAACTCTTTGTGATCCCCTGCTCATTTGATAGATGAGGAAACTGAAGCATATTGGGTTAAGTGATTTGCTCAGGGTCACTGCCAGTAAGTAGCTGGGGTCAGATTTGAACTCAGAAAGAAGAATCTTCCCTTCTCCAGGTCCAGTGTTCTGTGCATTAGGGCACCACCTAGCGGCCCACAAAAGAGCAGAAACAGAAAATATAGAAAATAAACACACAGTATTGGGGTTAGGACTAATAACTGAGGGAGACCAAGGGAAAAGTATCTTGAAGGGAGTATTATTTACAGCCTTGATGGGAGCCTGGATTCCAAGAAGTAGAAATGATGTGGGAGAATATTCCAGCATAGGTGTGAAAGAATATAATTATAAGGAACATTTAAGGAGGCTAGTTAAGCTAGAATACAGAGACTATGAAGGAGAATAATATGTAATTAGTCCAAGTAAAAGAAAAAAGAGTTTAGAGCTAGAATGTACAAGACTTTAAAAAAAAGTCAAAACAAAAGAATCTTTATTTTCTCCTGAGGGCAAAGGAAAGTAATTGAGGTTTTTTGAACTGGAGATTAACATGGTCAGATCTATCCATTTAAGAATATCAATTTGGCCATTTTCTAGAGAATAGATTAGAGAGGAAAGAGATTCTTGGATAAAGGGAACCTATGTATTTTACAATGCTATCCAGGCGACAGGTGATGCTGAATGTGGTTGTGGTGTGAGTGGAAAAAAGGTAGTGGATATGAGGGATGTCAAGGAATCTTTAAGACATAACAGACTGGATCAGAGGGAGAGGGAATGGGAAGAGTGAAAGGTCAAGGGACCTTGGTGACAAGAAGTACGTGCCTTAGACAGAAACAGGGAAATTAGAAGGAAGGGAAAAAGAATGACTTCTGATCTGGACATGAGGGATTTTATCTATCAGTGGAACGATCTGGAGGAACTGTCAAGCAAGAGCTGGAGCTCAGGAGAGAAATGAAGGCTGAATATGTAGATCTGGAAGTCATCTATATCAGGAGGAAGGAAGGAAACAGGGATTTTTAAATACCTATAGTGTGCCAGGTACTGTACTGAGCACTCCACAAATACCCCATTTCATCCTCACAATTTACAAGAGAGGAAACTGAAGCAGAGGGAGGTCTGGCCAGTTGATAGCTCAGTCGTAGTTAGTATCTGAAAGCTGGATTTGAATTCAGGTATTTCTGACTCCAGGACCAGCGCTCTATATCCACAGTGCAACTTATTTGCCTCTGATCACCAAGAGAGAAGAGAAGAAAGGACCTACAACAGAGCCCAGGGGTAAGGATGATGAACCTGCAAAAGAGACTGACAGGTAGAGAGACAACCACAATAGAGCCTGAGCAAGAAAGCAGAGGAAGAAAGAGCACTTGAGAAAGAAGGGGGTGGGCTGGGGAGCCTGCCATAGTGGGCAGCCAGGTTAACATGGGTTAGGGCAGCCTTGGTTCAAGTCTCAACTCTGATACATAGCAGCCACGTGACCTTGGGAAAGTAATTTAACCTCTAAATGCTCCCAAACTATTTATCCAGGCAACTTTCTAAATGGGGGAGAATAATTGCTCAGGTACATTAGGCAAGGGAGCTTCCTCATTACAAACTGCCTGCACACTGACAAAATCACCGGTTTGTACAATAAATTTGGTAAGCAATGCAACAAAGATTTATTAAGGGCCTGAAATGTTCTTGGTACTCAAAATCATAGGATTGTAGCTCTAAAACTGGGAGGGATTCTGATAAAGGCTTCATTTCTAAAATATACAGAGAACTGATTCAAATTTATAAGAATAGAAGCCATCCTCCAATTCATAAATGGTCAAAAGATATGAGCAGACAATTTTCAGAGGAAGAAATTAAAACCATTTCTAGTTATATGAAAAAAATGCTCTAAATCATTATTGATCAGAGAAATGCAAATAACTCTGAAATGCCACTACACATTCCTCAGGATTAGCTAAGATGATAGGAAAAGATAATGATGATGTTGAGGGGATGTGAAAAAACTGTGACATTGTTGGTGGAGCTGTGAAGAGATTCAACCATTCTAGAGAGTAATTTGGAGTTATGCTCAACGGGCTATCAAACTATGTATATAGCCTTTGATGCAGAAATGTCTCTACTGGGCCTGTATCCCAAAGAGATCACAAAAAAGGGAAATGGATCCATATGTACAAAAATGTTTATAGCAGCCCTTTTTTAATGGCATGGAACTGGAAACTGAGTGGCTGCCCTTCAACTGGAAAATGGTTGAATAAGTTATGACATATGAATGTTATGAAATATTATATTCCAAAAAATGATCAGCAGGATGATTTTAGAAAGGCCTGGAGAGACTTACATGAGCTGATGCTACGTGAAGTGAGTAGAACCAAGAAAACATCATACAAAGCAACAAGATTATATGAAGATCAACTGTGATGGACTTGGCTCTCTTCAACAATGAGGTGATTCAGGCCAATTTCAATAGACTTGTGATGGAGAGAGCCATCTGCACCCAGAGAGAGAATTGTGGGAACTGAGTGTGGATTACAACATAGCATTTTCATTCTTTGTTGTGGTTTGCTTGAATTTTATTTTTTTTTCCATTTTTTCCTTTTTGCTCTGATTTTTTTTTAGGCAACATAATTGTGGAACTACGTATAGAAGAATTGTACATGTTTAACATATAATGGATAACTTGCTATCTAGGAGAGAGGGTGGGGGGAGTGAGAAAAATTTGGAACACAAGGTTTTGCCAGGGTGAATGTTGAAAACTACCTTTGCATATATTTTGAAAATTAAAAGCTATTATTTTTTTTAAATGCAAGGAACCATCTATTTTCTTTACAGAGTACTTTTTTACAGATAAGGAAACTGAGGGTTGACTTGTTCAAAGTTACACAGAAATAGTATCAGAGATGGGATTCAAAGATGAAAAAAATGAGCTAGTCCTTTTTCCTCAGAGTTTGAAATATAATGGGGATGGGATACGACACATACACACATAAATAATACAACATGCGAAAAAAAAAGACATCAATGCAAAGTGCAAATCTGATTGGGAAAAGACCACTTTCAGCAGGGGTAGGGAAAAAAATCTCATGAAGGAGCAGTAGGCAGGCTGAGCCCTGAATCAGAAGCAAGGAAGGAGTTTCTTCTAAGTACAGAGGATTGTGCTAATGCACAAACAAAAGTTTAGAAGTTATAAGATAAAGAAAACACTACTAATGGATACAATTTTCCATATTACTTTAACAATAAACTCATAATTTATTCATTTTGGCAGAATACTATGCAGTAAAACTCTTAATTCATCACTCCAAATTTTTCCTCAGGAGACTATCACTAATTCAGAACCCATCAGCATAGATGAGCAGTGTAAATTACTGTTTTCAACATGCATTACTTTGCACTTATCCAGAAAGGATTGCATCTACCATGCAGTAGTTTGAGATCAGTTGTGTCTCATAATTCCCATCATCTTCCAAGTAGGTCCTTTTCAGAAAGCTCATTACCATTGCTATTTGGTACTGCTCCGGGAAAAAGTAGATTTTTACAGCTTCCAGACTATCCTGCCCACAAATTCTTAGTTAGCTTTAATGTTTATCTCCCCTTCCCATGTAAAACATTCACTATATCTTTTGCAACAAAAATCCCTTTTGTTCAATATCTAAATTATCACTTTAGCATAAAGTACTATCACAACATACTATTTTATTTAGTAGTCATCTAATTCCATCAAAATTTATCCACTTGAGAATCAAATTTCTGCCAGGTAAACAATTTCAAGAATATCACAAGCACTATGATTTTCCTTAATGACAGTTCAAATAAATGTGATAATCTCGTATTTCATTTCTCCTTCCCTTAATTATTTGCATTTCTCCACTAGATATATTTTTAGCCCTCCTTTCCTCTCTACTGGGGAGGGCAGAGGTAAATGGGAGGTAAGAACAGATACACCAGTAAAATAACATTGTGAGAGGAAATCCATCCATTCCCTTTTGAAAACCAGCCATGGAATGGATGGAAATCCCTGATTAGTGCACAAGGCAGAAAGCAATAGGCTCCTGATAAATGCAAGCCTCAATGTGGGGCTTTGGGGGTTTACTTTCCCCTCTCCTATAGCTGTTGCCTTTTCCCTAGTTGGTTTTGTTTTGAAAGTTACACATTTTCTAGCAAGGCACTAATGGTAAACTGTAGACACAATCACAGTGGAGAAAACGAGAAATACAGGAAATGGTTCTGGGATGGGGGTAGTGGGAGTGGAGGAAAAGTCTTTAACCCATGTCCGCACTTTCTACCGCCCCCTTCCCCTTGGAAAGCTATCATCTCCAGTCGTTAAAAATCTTGATCCTCCTGAAATAACCCTACACGTTTGGGTTGGAGGAAAATTGTGAGAATCTTTTTGTATTTCCAAGTTCAAAGAACCCTGGACCGCTAAATGGAAAAAAAAAAAAAAAAAACAAGCAAGCAAGCATGTGCTTAAATAAATCCAGAAACACACATTCGCCTTTCAGTCCTTTACCCAGGCTGAACCCACAGAGACAATCAGCCCAGATGTGGTCTGCCCCACCTCCACGCCCATCTTTTTCCATCCCGCAACTCTTCCATACCCACCCCCATCACACCGCTTCCCACAAAAATGCAGCCGGGGCGTTTGTAGCAGGCGCGACTGAATCCCCCACACAATACTGTAGGAAAGGCGCTGGCACCCAACCTCAGCTGGGTGTTTGGAGCGCCCAGAATGGACCAACACGGCCAGCGGAGATGAGCGCAAAGAGCACCAGCCCACTAGAAGCACGCACCCAACCGCAACCTCCAGAGTCCAAGAGGAGCCGCGGACGGGCCGGACT
Source organism: Myrmecobius fasciatus (assembly GCA_023553655.1). Lineage (NCBI taxonomy): Eukaryota > Metazoa > Chordata > Mammalia > Dasyuromorphia > Myrmecobiidae > Myrmecobius > Myrmecobius fasciatus. Next base: position 111,630 of record JAJPUD010002128.1, on the reverse strand, counting down.
GATCTGCCTCGCTCCAGCATCCCCAGGGAAAGCGGTTCCAGGAACTTTTTTTTTTTTTTTTTCTTTTGCAGGCAGTAGCAACCGGAGCCAAGGATAGAAGAAGCTGCTTCCTTCCCATTCTTACTAACCCTCCGGCCCCTACCTCGGGCCAAAGCGAGTTCGCTGAGGTTTCAGCAGGGGATTCCCCACCTACCCTTCCTCCACTTTCCTCTCAACCCAGGTTCCCGAGTCGGAGGGAAACAGTTTTGAGAGAATGAAACTCTGGAGAAAGCCCGCCCGCAATAAGGGACTCAGCAGCCGCTGTCCTGCATCCCCACTTTTTGCTAGACTTGGGCCCGCCACCGGCTGCTCTCCCGGCACCGCCGCCTCTCCTCCAGACAGGCTTCTCTTGCTAAGCCCCCCAAATTAAATCAGAGAAATACACCGCATTCGTGGAGGGGGACGCGAGGAAGAGGAATAGAGAGGTGTCCCCTGTCCGGCCAAAGAAGCCCCAGACTCTCTCCCCATGCCCCCTCTTCCCCCGGATTGGTTGATGAATGAATGGAGTTGACCCCCCCAATTCTTTTTCCCCACTTACCCGCCCGCCCAGAGCAGAACGAGAGCTGCCGCTCTCCTTGCTGGGAAGTTGGCCGCCAACTGAGCCCACAGGGCTCGGACCCTGGGCCGGGAAGTGGCCCGGGACTTCACCAACAAGATTTTTCTTCCCGTTACGCCTCTTTCCCACCTCGCTCTTGGCCCGGTTGGCCGCTAGTCTCGGGACTGTAGAGTGGAGGAGGGACGAGGGAAAGGAGGAGGAGGAGGCAACAGGATTGGGGAGGGGAAAGGGGGGTCGACAGAGATTGGGGGAGGAGAGGAACCGGGGTTTAATGCTAAAAAGCTCTAACCTCCACCACCACGGAGGCCCAGAGAGACAGAGAGCAACCGAGCGTCAGTGTCCCGGATTGGCCAGAGACTAACTCTCCATTCACCAGGGTCTTGCCTCCCAGCTCCTTGTCTCCAGCCCTGCAGACAGTCCCCTAGAAACCCGGGAGGGGGGCGTGGTGTCCCGGTGGGAGGGGCGAAGAGAGCTGAAGGGGGTTCTCCTCTGGGGGCGGGGCAGCTGGAAGGAACAGAAAGGAGGGGCCAGCGGGGGCTCGGGGGGAGGTGTACTAGGGAAAGGGGGGGCGGAGAGCCAAGGGTCTGGGCAGGGGGAAGGGATAAGAGTGGAGAAAAGAGAGGTCCTGGCTGGCGGGAAGGGACCAAGGGATGTCCTAAGGGAGGTGGGGGCAGGGGAGAGAGGTGTGTCTTGCAGAGAAGGGGAGTGTGTTGCAGAAAGGGGATCCCGAAGAGGAGGGGCGAAGGAACCCAATGGAGTGCAGATTAACGCGGGACTGGAAAGCCTGGGAGCGCTCGCTGGGAGGGCATCTGTGGGTCAGGCAGCGGGGTGGAACAGAGCTGGTTGGTGTGTGGAGTGGTCACCACTCCCAGCTGTCCCTGGGCTCAAGAACTCGAGGCTGGGCCACCTAGAGGTTTAAAAGCTGGCTCACTAACTTCCAGAGTCCCGGGGAGGAATACGCCTGGCCAGACCCGACTGGGGGAATCCCCCGGGAACGCAGAAGTAGTTTCAGACCAATTCTCTCACGAGAGCAAGAGCAAACTCCAAGCTGCAGAATAGCCAAGCCGAGTTCCGGCCCTTGGCGCCGGCTAGGGAGGGACAGGGGGCGGAGTCCCGGGGCGCCTCCCCAATGCCCTAACGGTGGAGGCAAGGGGGGAAAAAAAGTCCAGAACTGGACAAGATGTGCCAGCTGCGATCCCTGAGCCACAGGGTCACTGACATCTGGGAAGTAGCAGGGTCCACCGACAGTAGAGAGGAAATAGGAGAGGGGGACAAAAAGTCTTCCCCTCTCCAGCTGTGAACTCTGAGACTGATTTAGAGAAGGAAGAAAGAAGGGAAATAGAGAGATGGGGGGGGGGGAGGAAGAGGATAAGAGACTGTCACAATTTGATCAGGCCTCGGTTCTGTCTACACAATGTACTTACTGCTGTACTGGATTTCTTCCTGTAGAGAAAGGGCCCATTGCTGAAATGGGCCTATATAGAAAAAATGATTTCTTGTCTCAAAATCTCTTTTCATGAAACAATTAAGACTGAATTCGTATTAACAAAAAAATCACAATTCCTAAAAACAAAATAATCTATAGGAAAAACACAAAAGCCACAAACCTTACCTGTAGTCAACAGTCATCAAAACTTGATAATTCAGAAGTTAAAAGATAATTTTAAGAATTGGAACGCATCTTTTCTCCTTTCCAGGTTCATCACACCACTCATTTTTCTAGATTTTATTTTGATGACTTCTGTATTCGAGAGAAATGAACCTTTCTTAGAATTTCATCTAATTGTACAGTATTCAAATTCTTTAAGTATAAGTAATATCAGGGGATTTCCAACCTCTGAAACTCCTGGATCTCTCTCCAATGCCCTAAATTGGATACTTTTGGAGGTTTTTTTTTCCTATGGTGCTTTTTCTATATACTCCCTCCTGTCAAACCCTAGTTTTCAACAATCATTAATGCTAGTGCATACTAATTTATGTAGTCCCCAACATTCCTAGATGCACACCTCAAATTACAGGATATTCCACCTGTATGTACTATACTTTAATATGGCCAAAAAGGAGCCATAATCATATGAACAATTTTGTATAGGTGAAAGAGTGCTGAATTTGGAGTTATGGACCATCTGTGTTCAAGTCCTTCTGCTACTACAGTTAAGTAACTGTAGTTAACTACAGTTAAGTAACTTAACTACAGTTAAGTAACTGAGCTCTGCAAATTAGTTGAGGATTTTCTGGATCTCAGTATCCATCTCTAAAAATGAGGAGATTGGCATAGGTACCTGTCACCTTGCAACCTATGATACTATGAAGGTTTTCCCCAAAGCAGATACTTCTACAAACTTCTCTTTCTGCTATTATATGATCAGGTTCAAAATCCTGGTGTCATCTTTGAATCTTCTGTTTCCCTCACATTCTGTTGCCAACCATTTTCCAAGTCCTGTTTAGTAGTACCTTCACAATTTGTCTTACAGCTATTCTTTCTCTTTTTATCCTTTACAAGAAATTGGGTATCAACTGCCATTTCACAAAACATACAACAATGAACTCTGTATGGATACTAGATGCAATATCAAAGATCGTATTATAAGAAAATTACAGTTGACTAAGGGTTTAATAAATGCTTATTGACTGTGGTATATGATTATAATGAAATACTATTGTGCTATAAGAAATAACAAGCAGAATATTTTCAGAAAAACCTGGAAAGACTTAAATGAACTGATAAGAAATAAGGTGAGAAAAACCAGGAGGGCATTGCACATAATTATAGCAATATGATGAACAACTGTAAATGACAGATATTCTCTGCAATACGATGATTCAAGACAATCCCAAAGTACTCATGATGAAAAATGTCACCAGAGAAAAAACAATTGATGGTGTCTGCATACAGATTGAACATGTTATTTTTCATTTTTTCCTTTCTTCCTTTTTTTGCTCATATTTTCTTGCACAAAATGATCAATATGGAAATGTCTTCTACATGATTGCACATGAATTATTTATATCAGATTGTTTACTATCTCAGAGAGAGGGAGAAGTAGAAAGAAAGAAGGGAAGGGAGAAGGGAGGGAGGAAGAGATAGAATTAGAAAATTTTAAGAAAAAAACAATAAATGTTTAAAATTGTTTTTGCATGTAATTGGAGGGAAATCTTTAAAAAAAATGTTTATTGACTAACTGGCATACCACTTATAGCCAGATCGAGAAATCTTAACCAAATTAGGCATAGAAATTATCATAAAAGGTAGAATAAAGTTGAATAGTTTTTCCATAAGCATGATTACAATAAGAAAATAAAATCAATTGGGAAAAATATTTGCATCAAATGTTTCTGATGGAAGTCAAGGTATAAGGGCTAAGTTTTATTATATAGCACTTCACAAATTGATTCACAAAGTGATTTACAAATATTCTCTCATTTTTATCCTCACAAGTCCTGGGAGATAGCTACTATTATTATCCTCATTTTACAGATGACAAAACTGAGGCAGATAGGAAATAGATAATTTTTCCAGAATTACCCAGCTATTTAGGATCTGAGGCTAGATTGAACTCCAGATCCTTCTGGACTTGCATCTGCTGAGGTCTTGAGGTGGGGTTGGTAGGGAAAGACTGAAGTATTGATGGAATAACTCCCTGAGTCAAGCAAGGAAGGGCCTTAATAGGAATCAGTTTAATTTTATAGTCTCACCTTGCTGTGAACAGTCAGAAATTCAAGTTATGTCAAACTCCTGAGATTAAATTCTCTCTATAAATCTATCCATAGCTCAAATCATACCTCATGGTGTCTTTCTAGGATACTCATGGAGTGTTCCCTTTCTCCTGATTACTTGTAAGTTCCATTAGGGAGCTTGCCTTTTCAATTCTTGATTGGTAAAACCTCATCTTTACTAACTATATGCTCTCCCAACTCTATTTCATATATACCACTCCTGTTGCCCATTATATGTCTTCATAGATAGGGTCCTGAAAATGAGCACTAAAAGAATAATTTTTACAACTATAACATAGTAAAGGAAGATGAATTTTTAAGGTTTAATTCCAATAAATTCAATGACCAATCAAGACTCCAAAAGACTGCTGATGAAGCATGAGTCTGTATGAGATAAACTAAGTGAAGACCTCTCCTGGGAATGTGGCTTAGAACTAAGCCCTAATTGAGACTTGAAACTTTGCAATAACAAGTTGAGCTATAGTTGAAAAGCTGCAGGTGTTTCATTGTCTTGGATGAATATTCTCCCCCACCCCACCTCCTACCCCAGTTTTACCCCTACCTCTTAATAAGCATTTAAGTACTTCTTTTAAAAGTGATGATGGCTTTGGGAATTCAGGTAACAGAATTCTCTCATCCAAGAATATCTGCTTGTATGGTAGTTCTCTAGGGAAATTTAAATTAAGAGTTTGTTATTTACTAATATTCTTTTGTTTCTGGGATAGACATCCATGTTTAGAATGTAAGCCTAGACTCAGACAATAGGAGAAAAGTCCAGAGAGTGAGGCTTCTGCATTCAGAGTCTGTTTAATCTTGTGTTTTGTAGTTTGTGCACTCCTCTATTGACTCCTTGTCTGTAGGAAGTTGCCCTTCTCTCAGAATCATAAAAAATCCCCTTTTACCTTTTTTTATTTACCTCTAAAGTCTCTTATTTTAATATGGTTAAATGGTTAATATATCCCACGCAAGAACCATCTCTTGAAAAAAAAAAAGTGATGCAGGTACAGAAGAAGTTGTACATTTTCAGAAAGATAAAGGAAAGGATTTGTTTTGCTTGACTATTATTTGTTACAGGTTGGGGAAGGGCTTTTTTGGCGGAAAGAGTTGGGAAGGGAGTAGTAGTAGAAATGCAAAAGAAAAAAAAGAGAAGGGGTAAAGATGAGAATATTCAGAAGTTCAGAAAGGATCACAGATAAACAGGGTTATTGGGTTAAATATATATACTTTTAAAAGAAATAATTCATATGTAATAGAGATATGTAATTTCAGAAACAATACTTTTTTCCACCTGTTCTTCCTTGCATATCGAAATGTCCGTGTTTGTTGATATTTAGGACAAAAAAATTTTTTAAGACATTTTGGGAATCTAGAGAGAGAAGTTCCATAACAGAATCTTGGAGGATTAGGAGCAAGACATGGATGATAACACAGCAGAGGAAAATTCCAAGATATTTCTCTGAATGGGATATATAATAAGTGTAATAGAATGTAGTGACGACACTTTAAGAAGCCTAAAAGACTGGTAAGTGCAAAAGACAGAGACATTAAAACCCTTCAGATGCAAAATAGATATTACAAATGTTTGTAGGCTTGAACAGCTGAAATGCATTATAAAAGATCACAAAGACAATAAATTTGACTCCAGGGCATCAATCGGTATTCACACCTTTCTTCCAAGTCCTGCATCTACCTCAGACTCCATTAGGAGACTGGAAAGTATAACTGTCTGGATTGAGATTTTATAAACCCAAAAGCCAAGCAAGAGTTCCTATTTGAGGAAACTAAACCAAAAGAAGGGAGGATCTTTGAACTGGAGAGAATAATCCTTTCTTACTTTTTTGCCTGGAGGTGACAAACTTGATTGTGAGGGAATCAAACAGGAGAGTTTTCTGCCAATCCTAGGTTAAAGCGAATGATTGCTGTTATACACTTATTTCAATTATGTCTGACTCTTCAGGACCCCTCTTAGGGTTTTCTTGGCAAAGGTACTGAATTGGTTTGTCATTTCCTTCTCCATTTCATTTTACAGATGAGGAAACTGAGGCAAATTGTCCGAGGTCATACAGTTAGTAAGTGCCTGAGGTCAGATTTAAACTTCCTGATTCCAGATCCAGCACACCTAACTGCCCAGGAATTGCCCTTTCTGAAACATCCCAGTGACTATCCTCTTGAAGAAAATGCTACCTAGCTGAAATTTCATCTTAGTAGCTAAAAATAGTGTGAAGTACCAAATGTCCATCATAGAGTAACCCCAGGGAGTCCAGCTAATAGTTCCCTAAGGAAAAGATGCAACACTTTGAGAATAGCCCTGTGGCCAAGAATTTGCATTAATTTATTTGCATTCACTTTTTAAATTTTGAATTCTAAATTCTCTCCCTCCCCCACCATTTAAGAAGGCAAACTAGATGATACCCAGTGTACAAGGCATTTGTATTTAAATAATGATACAAGCCAGCAAATGCTGAAATGACAAAGTGCCTAAAATGCTTGTCATGGTCAATAAATGGTTCAGAGGAAGGAAAGTTTCCTGTGATCTGTATTGTAGGGATAAGGTCCTGTGAAGGAAGAAGCCAGCAACAGCTATCTACTAACTGAGTAATCTGCCTTGTCCAGTCCAGCATCAGAGAAGCTTTAGAGGGAGCTGGCTTTTCTGAGTGATGTGCTTGATTCATCCTACCATGGATTGACCTATCCAGACAAGATTCATGTCATTCGAAGAGCCTTCATTTGAGAATAAAGGGATGTTGAGGCCCTCTAATTTTGGAGTTGTGGTTGTTCTTGTCTAGATATATTCCCTATGTAAGTGTCTTGCTGCTATTATAGTTTACATTTTTGTCCATTCTCCCTCCTCCCTGTGAAGTTAGAAGGTCGGGTCTATGGTTTAGCAATTTCAATTTGGCCTCTAAAAATTAGAGGATGGATTGGAAAGGAAAGTAATGAGGGGCAGGGAAGCTAATGAGGATGCGATTGCAAAAGTACAGGCTAGAGATATTGAGGGCTTGGCACAAAGGTGGTAGCCATTTCAATGAAGTGAAGATGATTGATTCAAGTTATGTGGTAGAAATAGAGTTAAAAAAACAAAACTGGACAATTGATTGTAAATAGGGAGAAGGGAAAGTCAAGGATGACTCTGAGGTTGTAAGCCCAGAAGAATGCTGGTGATCTTAATAGAAACACAGAAATTAGGAAGAGATTTAGATTCAATGGGGGAAATGATGATTTTTTGGGGGGAAGAGGGCAGTTGAATTTCAGATGCCTATGAGAAATAAAGAAAGAAAAAGAAAGAAAGAAAGAAAGAAAAGGAAGGCAGGAAGGGAGGGAGGAAGAAATATATACACAATACACACCCTTAAATTTAATCTGCATCATCAGCATTTTCTCCTACACTTTCTTAAATCTCCCTGATAAACAAAACAATAGGCCTGATTTATAGCATTTGACAATCTAAACCAGCACTAACACACCCCTGATCTGTTTATCTTTGCATGTACCTTAGTGTCTATCAGAGTATTGGGCATTTGTTAAATCTTCATTGAATCAATAAATAAATGAATGTTCCATTAGGGCAATGATTATGTCTTGTATGAACTTTGCATCACTTCCAGTACCTAACAAAGTGCTCTGCACATAGAAGGCACTCATCAGTAAGTGATTAATAGATAGCATTTACATCATGTTTTAAGATTTGAAAAGCACTTTATATACAATATCTCATTTGATCCTCACAATAATCCTATGAGGTAGATGCTATTATTATCTCCATTTCACAGACAGAGAAAGCTAAGGCTGAGAGAGATTAAGTTACTTGCCCAAAGTAACAAAACTATTAAAAGTCTTGACTTGATTATCTGGTCTTCCTGACACCAGATCCAGTGTTCTCTTTATCTATTACTTGGGGATTGGTTTCTTCATATGCAAAATGAAGCAATCAGATTAGATGATAAAAACAATTCCTTACACTTTATTTTTTTTTTTTAGTGTGTCTATGATTAAAACTAATATTTGTTCTCTCATGATCATTGTCAACTCTACATGTTTAAATTCTGAAATAGTAATCTTAATGGTTCACTTTATTGTTTCTCTTCAGGATCCATCCTGGTTGTCTCATCTAAAAGCAGTTTCAGAATTGCATTTGCAGTGAGTTGGACCAAAATCAGAGGAAGCACCCTCAAATAGTATCAAATACATGTATTTGCATACAACATCAAGTCTGTATCTGATTTTAGAGACCTTTCCATTTAATCTCACTCTCTTATCTTATAGCAAAGTGTGTGGAGAGGTATTGTTGTTTATCCTTTGTTCTCTAAGAGGATCAATGAGGTGTGATTATGAGGCTGATTTGGAGTTAAGTGAGATAGAGCTGTGCAAAGTCAGCCCCACTTTCTCCCCAAAGTTATCAGAGTCCAGCATCAAGATGAATGGTGAATTCTTTTCTTTTCTTTTCTTTTTTTTTATTAAAAGCTTTTTATTTACAAAACATATGAGTGATTTTTCTACATTGACCATTGCAAAACTATTTTTTGTTCCAAGCTTTTCCCCTCCTTCCCCCACCCCCCCATCCCTAGATGACAGGTAATCTAATACATGCTAAATATGATAAATTATATGACAAATCCAATATATGTATACATATCTATACAGTTATCTTACTGCACAAGAAACATCAGATCTAGAAAGAGAGAAAAAAAAACCTAAGAAAGAAAACAAAATGCAAGCAAACATTCACAGAAAGCATTAAAATGCTGTGTTGTGGTCCACACTCAGTTCCCTCAGGCCTCTCTCTGGATGTATATGACTATCTTCATCGCTGAACAATAGGAATTGGTTTGAATCACATCATTGCTGAAGAGAACCATGTCCATCAGAATTCATCATCATATAGCCTTGTTGCTGTGTATAATGTTCTCCTGGTTCTGCTGATTTTACTCAGCATCAATTCATGCAAGTCTCTCCAGGCCTCTCTGAAATCATCTTGTTGGTCATTTCTTACAGAACAATAATATTCCATGACATTCAGATACCATAATTTATTCAGCCATTCTCCAATTGATGGGCATCCTTTCAATTTCCAGTTTCTAGCCACTACAAAAAGGGCTGCCAAAAACATTTTTGCACATGTGGGTCCCTTTCCCTCCTTTAAAATCTCTTTGGCATATAAGCCCAGTAGAAACCCTGCTGGGTCAAAGGGTATGCACAGTTTGATAACTTTTTGAGCATAGTTCCAGATTGCTCTCCAGAATGGTTGGATCCGTTCACAGTTCCACCAACAATGTATCAGTGTCCCAGTTTTCCCACATCCCCTCCAACATTCATCATTATCATTTCCTGTCATTTTAGCCAATCTGACAGGTGTGTAGTGGTATCTCAGAGTTGTCTTAATTTGCATTTCTCTGATCAATAGTGATTTGGAGCACCTTTTCATGTGACTAGAAATAGTTTCAATTTCTTCATCTGAAAATTGTCTGTTAATATCTTTTGACCATTTATCAATTGGAGAATGGCTTGAATTCTTATATATTTGAGTCAATTCTCTATATATTTTAGAAATGAGGCCTTTATCAGAACCTTTTAATGTAAAAATATTTTCCCAGTTTACTGCTACCCTTCTAATCTTGTCTGCATTCATTTTGTTTGTACAAAAACTTTTTAACTTGATATAGTCAAACTTATCTATTTTGTGATTAATGATGACCTCTAGTTCTTCTTTGGTCACAAATTCCTTCCCCCTCCACAGGTCTGAGAGGTAAACCATCTTACATTGTTCTAATTTGTTTATAATATCATTCTTTATGTCTAGATCATGAATCCATTTTGACCTTATCTTGGTATATGGTGTTAGGTGTGGGTCAATGCCTAGTTTCTTCCATATTAGTTTCCAATTTTCCCAGCAGTTTTTGTCAAATAGTGAGTTTTTATCCCCAAAACTGGGGTCTTTGGGTTTATCAAACACTAGATTACTATTGTCATTGAGTATTTTGTCCTGTGAACCTAACCTATTCCACTGGTCCACTACTCTATTTCTTAGCCATTTCCAAATGGTTTTGGTGACCACTGCTTTATAATATAGTTTTAGATCTGGTACAGCTAGGCCACCCTCATTTGCATTTTTTTCATTAATTCCCTTGAAATTCTTGACCTTTTGTTTTTCCAGATGAATTTTGTTATTTTTTCTAGGTCAGTTAAATAATTTCTTGAGAGTTTGATTGGTATAGCACTAAATAAATAGATTAGTTTAGGTAGTATTGCCATCTTTATTATATTCGCTCGACCTATTCAAGAGCACTTGATATTTTTCCAATTGTTTAGATCTGACTTTATTTGTGTGGAGAGTGTTTTGTAGTTTTGCTCATATAGATCCTGACTTTCCCTTGGCAGATATATTCCCAAATATTTTATACTATGATAGTTATTTTGAATGTAATTTCTCTTTGTATCTCTTGCTGTTACATTTTGTTGGTGATGTATAAAAATGCTGATGATTTATGTGGATTTATCCTGTATCCACAAACTTTGCTAAAGTTGTGGATTAATTCTAATAGTTTTTTAGTGGATTCTCCAGGGTTGAATGGTGAATTCTGGAATGCCATAAAAAGTGCTGATCCATTCCATGGAAGGACTAAATGGAATTCAAATTAAAGGACTGGGAAAGATCCTGAATATTTAATCTAAGAGGTTAGGATTCTGGTAGGTATCATAGAGAGGAGGAGTCATGAAGGAAAGAGGGCGAAGAAAAGTCAAGAATTCTCTAAGGTGAGGTATATGAGATGAGCAAACAAGCAAAATCAAAGGATGTCTGGGAGGTTTAGTCAAATGACAAAGGAGGTCTAGGAAGAAAATAATAATCAGTCCTTTGGGTAAGTCATGGAGTAAAATTATAGTGATGCTTTAATAAAATGTCATGCCTGAGTAACTTGCCTGTGCAGATCACTGAGCACTCTGGGTGTCTGGACGTTAACACTCCTACTAACATTACCCTGCAACTACATGTCCAGATTTTTGGCAGGCAATAAAAACAGGCTGTAGCCTATCCTTTCATTGGGACCATGAACCTTGCCTTAATTTTGTTGTTTAACATTTAAATACATTATGTATGTATAACTAAGAGGGAAGTATTTTGATACAGACTGACATCCTTCAATTACATTGATTTTGGGTACTGATTTGATCTTAAATGTGTCTACTAATTTTTTTTAAAGAATCTTTGATGCTATTCTTTTTCCCTCCCCATTCCTTTTACTTATCACTACCTCCCCATCCACCACCCTCTAGCTCTCTGACAACTCTGAATTAATAGCTTCACAGATTTACAATTAGAAGCTAACTGAGAGGCATTTACTCTACCCCCTAATTGTTCTACAAATGAAGAAACTGAGGCTCAAACTGGTGAAGAGGCTAACAAGGATTACACAGGCAATAAGCAGCAAAGGCAACCTTTGAACTCATATTCTGTAATTCCAATATCTCCATTAGACAACACACCAGTTCCATAAAGTCAAGCAAATGAATGAATTCATTTGGCTGTGCATCAGAATCTACCTTCCAAATGCCTTCACTATGAACAGCCAATATTCCCTTGAGCTGGGCCAAAACATTAAATGCTGCTTCAGTTAGACCTCTTAAAAATCATTTAGTCATCATTAAGCCTCTTGAATTTTACCTTGTATTTTCCTCAATCTAGGCTGAAAAGCTATTTTTAAAGAATATCAGTAGAGATGAAGCTTGATCCCTTTTATGCCATAAAATCTCTGGTTTTAAAAAGATTTCTTTTGTCATATGTTCTATGTCAATAAGTCAACATACATTTATTAAGCACCTATTGTATATCAGGCACTGTGCTAAGTGCTAGAGACACAAAGAAAAGAAATACAAGCCAAAAGAGTCCCTGTCCTTAAAGATCTCACAGTATAATAGGGAGGAAACAAAGACAGACAACTGAGTGCAATCAAGAGATATATAGAATAAACTGGATATCTATAGAGGGAAGGCACTATTATTAAGGAGGCATTGGAAAAAGTCACTTGTAGAAGGGGGAATTTTAGCTGGAACTTGAAGGATGTTAGAGAAGATGGGAAGCAGAGATGAAGAAGAAAAGAATCCAAGCTGGTATAAATGAACAGACTAGAGATGGAGTAATTGTAAAAAGAAGAGCAAAGAAGGAAGTGTTATTGGATCATAGAGTATGTGAAGGAGAGCAAGATATGAGATCTAGAAAAGTAGTAAGAGGCTAGGTTAGGAAGTGTTTTAAAAGCCAAATTAAGGATTTTAGGTAGGATCCTCAGGTTATAGGGAATCCCCATCAGAATTTGTTGAATATCAGGGTAAAGATGGTCAAACCTGTACTTTAAAAAGATCAACAATTGTTTGGAGGATGGATTATATTGGGAAAGACTCATAACAGGGAAAGAGCAATTTATTGTGATAATCTAGACATGAAGTGAGAAAGGCTTACACCAGGATGGTGGTGATGTCAGAAAAAAAAGAGGGCAAATATGAAAGATGTTGCAAAACTAGAAATGATGGGACTTGACAGTTCCAGTCATCTTAACTGCCAATGGACTTTGATGATTCTAAAAGAGGGTCTTAACTTTGTGCAGCCCTG
>JAJPUD010002128.1:37894-98709 GCA_023553655.1 Myrmecobius fasciatus | reverse complement strand
TAAACTTGGGTGACAGGGAACATGGTGTTATCCTTAAAAATAATTAGAAAATTAGGAAGAGGGGAGGACTTCAGGGGGTAAAGTTAATGAGTTTAACTTTGGACATCTTGAGTTTTAGATGTCTATGAAACAAGATGTTTAATAGGAAGTTGAAAATGAATCTGGAGATCAGGAGAAATATTTTTTTAAATTTTATTTGCATAACATATGTGTGGGTAATTCTTCAACATTAACCCTTACATAGCTTTCTGTTACAAATTTTCCCCCCAACTCCCCACCCCTCCCGTAGATGGAAGGATATCCACTACATGTTAATTATGTCAAATTATACCCCCATTCTTTAAGGATACCTATAGTAGAAATATAGTCCTCAAGAGTTTTCCTTTTTTACCTTTTTATGCTTCTCTTGAGTTCTCTATTTGGAGGTCAAATTTTTTGTTCAGATCTGGTCTTTTCATTAGAAATAGGTGAAATTCTCCTGTATCATTGAATGACCATCTTCTTCCCTGGAAGATGATGTTCATTCTAGCTGGATAACTTATTCTTGGCTGTAATCCAAATTCTTTTGCCTTTCGGAATATCTGATTCCAGGCCCTTTGATCCTTCAATGTGGAAGCTGACAGATCCTGTGTAATTCTAATGACAGTTCCTCAGTATTTGAACTGTTTCTTTCTAGCTGCTTGCAATATCCTTTCCTTGGTGTGATAGTCCTGAAATTTGGCCACAATATTCCTTGGGGTTTTAATTTTGGGGTCTCTTTCTGGAGGTGATCGGTGAATTCTTTCAATGCCAATTTTGCCTTCTGATTCTAAAACATCAGGGCAATTCTCTTTCATGATTTCCTGGAAGATAGCATCCAGGTTCTTTTTTTCATCGTGGCTTTCAGGGAGTCCGATAATCCTTAGATTGTCTCTCCTGGATCTGTTTTCCAAGTCAGTTGTTTTTCCTAGGAGATATTTCATATTTTCTTCTATTTTTTCATTTTTTTGTTTTTGTTTGACTGATTCTTGAAGTCTTATTGAGTCATTTACTTCTATTTGTTCAATTTTAATTTTTAAAGTATTATTTCCTTCAGTTATCTTTTTTAGCTCCTTTTGTAGCTGGCTAATTGAATTTCTTGATTCAATGCATTCTTTTTCCATTTTGCCAGTTTTATTTTTCAGTGAATTATCTTTTTCCAATTCACCAATTTTTTTTTCAGTGAATTTTTTTCTTTTTCCAATTCACCAATTTTGTTTTTCAGTGAATTGTTTTCTTTCTCCAATTCACTAGTCCTATTTTCCAGTTTTTGATATTTCTGTTGCACTGATCTCAATTTATTTCCCCATTCTTCTTCTAGCTCTCTTTTGAGATTCTTAATGCAATCTTCCAGGTAAGCCTTCTGGAAGGGAGACCAACTTAAGTCCACCTTTGTGGCTTCATCTGGGATTGTTTTCAGAATCTCAGAATCTGGGGACTGTTCTATTTTTTCTCTGTAAAAGCTGTCTATGGTGAGAGCTCTCTTCTGCTTCTTGCTCCTGATTTAAAGTTGGGGTATCGGTCACCAGCAGAGAATACTGCAACAGTTTGTATTTGCCCTGGGGCAGTTTACCGAGTTGACTTCCGGTCTGAGGCTGGTCGGGCTAGATTCGCACTAGGACCACATTTTCAGCTGCTCTCGATCCACCCTTTTCCAAAGGCAGATCTGCCAAAGCACCTGCCCGCAAGCAGAGCAAAGTGGCCCAGGCGTCTCCCAGGGGCTTCCTGGGTGCCTAAAATCCGCCCCTCTATCGCAGCCCTGACTTCCACCCTGGCTGGCGTCTGATCGTGATCAGTGGCCGATTTCCCCTGAGGCTAACCTTCTCCGGAGTTCTTTCAAAATTAATTGTTGATAGAAGTGCGTTGTAGTCCAAGTGTTTGGTGGAGCCCTCTCTCCAAAACCAGTTCAAAGGCTCACTTTGTCTGGGTCTGAGGGAAGGTCTCAGGAGTTCACAGAGAACGCTATCTGCAGTTTGCCATCTTGGCTCCGCCCCCCGATCAGGAGAAATATTAATAGATCTGAGAACTATCTATATAGAGATGATAACTGAATTAAGGAGGTCTGACAATATCACTAAGTACAATATTGAGGAAGCAGAAAAGAGGGCTCAGAATAGAGCCTTGGGGGATATACATAGTTAGTCATTGTGACCTGGATGAAGATTCAACAAAGAAGATTAAAAATGAGTGGTCAGAAAGGAGGAGTATCAGGAAGAGAATGATCAACAGGATCAAAAACTGCAAGGAGGTCATAAAGGATAAAGATTAAGAAAAGGCCATTAGATTTGACAGTTAAGACATCATGATGGGGCAGATATTCAGACCTGAGTTCTAATCTGACCTCAGAATTTACTAGCTATGTGATCCTAAACAAGTTACTTAATTCCAATTGTCTCAAAAAAATTGGTATCATTGATAATTTTGGAAAAAGTAGTTTCAGTTGAATGATGCTGTTGGAAGCTAGACTGAAGAACATTAAAGAAAGAGTGAAAAGAAAGGAAGTAGAATCATATATTATAGATGTCCTTCTCAAAGTATTGAATCCCCAGTTCCTAAAGCAGGGAATTGCAATGCTCATTGTATTGTTTTGGTTGGATCAAATTCAACCCCTTTATTTTACAATTGAGGAAAATGAGATTCAGAGATATTAAGTGAATAGCCCAAGTTTATACAGTGCCATTGCTGTATTTGATGCCAGGTTCTCCTAACTCCAAATCTAGAACTCCTTTGTTTTCTTGTTGCTACACTGCTACCAAACATGGAGGTTTTACTGGTTATTTGAGACCTGGGAACAGAGCAAACAGCCATGTTCTTGGTATTCAAAAATGGGACTCCTTGGGTCCTGGGAAAGGCCTTAATTTAGAAAGGACAAGGTCATCCATTGCATCCTGGGCCATCTAGTCATCTTGACTTTTGTCTTGGTACTGGACTACAATGAGTCTGGAGGAATGAAGTTAATAACTTTGCACAACCTTACCTCCCTTAAATGTAATTAATGTGCAAGTCAAGATATGACACTCATGATGTTATTGGTCCAGTGAGAATAAACAACAAACAACAACAACAATAGACATGAAAAAGGAGAAATATAAGCCAATAGCTAGAGGGGATAAATGGATGGATCAAGAAAAGGCTTATTAAGAATAGCAATGGCTATTTTATAGGCAGTAGGGAAGCAGACAATAGGCCAAGAGAATGGGGATGATAGGGACACTCTGATGGAAAAAGCAGGATGAAATAACCCTGTAAAAGTTTTAAACATTCTTCATTCATACAAGATAAAAATGGGATGAGAGAGAAAAATCACTCCTAGCCATTTATTTAAAGGACATTAGAGGGGAGGGAAACTGGAATCCAAGAACTCCAGAATAAGCATAGTAACGGCCTAGTAGATTTCAAATATCATCATTAAATTCTGTCTCTAAGTAGAAGTAAAGCAGTGAATAGAAATTTAACTTAATCACCTGCTACATGCTAAATATTGGTGATATAAAAGTCAAAGGCTACTCTGGCCTTCAAAGAGTTCACATTTGAAGAGAAAACTATACAAACCATAAGTACAAACAACTAACATAGAAGATTGTTGAAGATAAACAATTAGAGGGAAGGCTCTATTTTAAAGGGCATTAGTAAAGATTTCTCAGTGTAGGTGTAGTAGTTAGGAAAGTCATAAGAGAAGTAAAGCATGTATATCCAAATGAATTCCACATCCAATTTTCATTCTTATTACCAAAGAAGCACAGGTACTGAGCAAGCCAGTGTGTAAGACTGAGTTGCAACCTATCCTTCAAAGGTTTGTCATCAAAGACAAGCTCTGGGAGAGTAGGAAGACTCATACTACTGACAGCAGAATAAAATGTTAATAAAACCTGGAAAGCTAACCGAAAAGCAGAGGCTGATGCAGGAGAACTCCTAAGGAGACCAAATTCCTAGGAAAGTGTTAGAAAAGGTTTTTTTTCCTCATAGATGTTTCTCAAAAAGGAAAACTAAATATTTTTCAAATTCCAGTACTGTTAGAGAAACATAGTCACACTGAATAGGTCATAGAATAGAAACTGAGGCAGATGTTTGGGTACTCGAGAGGAGAAAATTAAGGATGCTTGGCAACAATGCTTTCTTATGTACAGTCTCTATTTCTGTGCCTGTTTTACTCCTTTGGCCACAAGAAACTATAGTTTAACCTGCCTAATGAGACAAAATGGCCTGGGTTTCTGCCAGTTGTTTCCAAACTACAGCAAATTCAACTCCGACAAAACTGGAGGGGAGAAGGTGCTGTGTTCATTTCCTCCTATTATGTCACCACTGCCATGGAGAAAATCAATCTGGCTCACATCCAATTGATCTTATCCCCAAGTAGGTGGAAAATTCCTTACAGTGAGAATTCTTTTTTTTTTTCCTGGAATGCTATTTTATAGATGTAAACTCTAACTTTTTCAGCTGTTGATTAAAGAGTAATTGGCAGGTTCAATGAACCTCAAATTCCCTGCCTAACTTTCAGTTTAGAAAAGAGTTTGGGAACCTATCTGGAAAGAAATGCAGCCAACAAAGAGGCTCTGGAGATTAACTGTCTTACAATATTCATGACTGGCATAAAACAGTCTAGAGAAATCTGGCTTTGGTTCTTTTATGATAACAATGCTTTACATTAATTTCAAAAGTTATACTTCCAAGAGCTTTCCATTTTCCATCATGAATTATGAGTGCCTTCTAATATCCCTGAGTATTAAGGTATTATAACAAGCCACAGATCTAAAATTATAAACTAGAATGGACCAAATAACCCATCTATTCTAATTTTTTCATTTTACAGGTGAGGAAACTGAGGGTCAGAGAGGGAAAATAACTTGGCTAAGATCACACAGTCAGCAGAATTGGGGCTAGAACCCAAGACATCTGATTCCCCCTGGGCCAAGGTTCTTTTAATTATACAGCATTACCTCCTTTAATAGTACACACATGAAAGAATATTTTAAATGCTTTGCAAATCTTAAAGTGCTACATAAATATGACTTATTATTATCATCATCATCATCACCCATAAGGGAATATGGAAGATAATGATAATATTCATTCAATATGAATTTAACAGCAGACCTGGAATGAAAATGCTGCATGTTTAAATATTTGTTGCTTTGTTTAGATTTTTTTTTGGAAAGGCAGCAATTGGGTTTAAGTGACTTGCCCAGGGCCACATAGCTAGCAAATATTAAATGACTGAGACTGGATTTGAAACTCAAGTCCTTCCAACCTCAGGATTCATGTTCTATCTGTTGAAGTTGGGAAAGGGGGACCCCAAAAGTTCCCAGACTGTTGTCCCAAGGTGTTTCAAAGGAATTTGTAGGCTTGAACTCATCTCTTAGTCAAGGGACAAAGTTTTACTGAAAGTAATGGTATGCCATTACTAAGAGGACTGAATTCCAAGGGAATCCAGTAAAGAAACAGAACCAAGGAAAGTAATTTTATCCAGCTTCTACCATAGATATGCTAATTCTATAGATCAAGGGCTAGGGAGTCTATCATTGGCATGTTAATTCTACAGCCCAAGGGTAGGTCTAGAAAGTAGTCCCCAGATTGAGGGGTGGCCCTTGAAATTTCATTATCACTGACCAGATTATCAGTCATCAATGAACTGAGAAATAGTCTATTCAAAATCAGACAGATTGGGCATAGGAGTTTCCTGAGGCAGACTCCAAAACCAAAAGTTTTAGGGTTTCATATTACATCATATCCACTGTGCCATCTAGCTGCCCCTGCTTTACTTAGAGCCACTTCCACTTACTTTCTTCCTATCACATTAGAATCTTTGTAATAAAGAAAAATATTAAACAAAAACATCCAAAATAGTAACTGCAACTGACAATATCTAAAACATTCTTCCTTAGAAGTCTCCTGCCTTTGTCTTGAGTGAGGTATGTTTCATTATTTGTTCTTTGGGACCATCAGTACCTTTTCTGATACACACTTTAGCTTCCTTTTGGTAATATTTTTATTTATATTGTTTTAGACTTTGGACCAATTATTCTTTTGGCTCTGCTTATATCATTCTATATCAATTTATATAAATCTTCCCATGGTTCTCTAAATTCCTCATGTCTTCTTTTATTGCATGGTAGGGTAAAATTTTGATTTACTACAGTCATTTCCCAATTAACATTCTTTGTTTCTAGTTTTTTGTTACCATGATGAGTTCTTTTATATATATATATATATATATATATATATATGTGTGTGTGTGTGTGTGTGTGTATATATATGTGTGTGTGTGTGTATATGTACAAATTTACACACGTATATATAGATACATAAATATGTGTTTATGTGTGTATGCATACAATTTAATGTATAATATATATTATTATATTATATATATGATTAGAAAAAAATGTCAAACCATTCCAGTATCTTTGCCAAGAAAACTCCAAATGAAGTCACAAAGAATTAGACATGACTGAAATAACTGAAGAAAACACCTTATATTCACATATAAAGAGCATTTATTTCTACATCAAAGGCTATGGCAATTTAGTCACATATTTTGCACAGTCATATCCATAACTACTGGATAATTAACTATTCCATCAAAGTGTATCCATATGCCTATTTTCCCATAGCCCCTCCAACACTGCCTTGTCAGGTATATATATATTTTTTCTTTTTCTTTTCTTCTTCTTCTTTTTATTTTATTTTTTTTTTTTTTGCTGAGGCAATTGGGGTTAAGTAACTTGCCTAGGGTCACACAGCTAGGAAGTTGTTAAGTGTCTGATGGCAGATTTGAACTCAGGTCCTTCTAGGTATATATTTTCTTAAGGATATTTTGCCTTCTAGTTCATGCTGTCTGGAAATCCTTCCTTTGAACTTCCATTGAAAGGACATTTTAGCCTTCTCTTTCCATATGTAATTCTTTGAAACCATTTGTGATAGAAATGGCATTTGTTTTGTAGGCTGGGATGGGTTTTTTCCTCCTTAAGGGAAGGAAGAAGTTTTTTCTTTAAATTGTAAATTTCACAACCAACAACAAATGCAGAATTTCAATATTCAAAAATAACAATAAAGCATTCTGAATAAGAAACTAAATTCTGTATATATAGGATGGATTTTTGGTTTTATTTGCTTTTTTTGCTTGATTTTTTGGATAGTTCAATTTTATTGTTGTACTAACATAGCCCAGTATCTCTCTTTCTGAGCTTTCTATTTTACTCTGCTTATCTTTTTAAAATGATTCATAAGTATTCATTAATTTATTTTCTTCTTTTTTCAGTATTTTTGTTATTCTCCCCACATTCTGCTTCCCTCCAAAAGAAAGCCTTCTCTTGAAACAAATAAATATAATCACACATGATAATTCTCAATCTGTACCTCTAGTCTATTGTCGCTCTGTCAAGATATAAGAAACATGATTCATTATCAGTCTTTTAGATTTGTGATTGGTCACTGCAAATGACCAGACTTCTTAAATATTTCACAAATTGGTTTCCTTTACTTTGTAGAAAAAAATTGTTCTCTTGGACTGTACATTTTTTTCTGCATTAATTCATACAAAATTCTCCCAGGCTTCTCTAGTTTTATCTGTTTCATCATTCTTATCATTTAGTAACATTCTATTCTATTTAGATACCATAATTTGTTCAATCAGTCCATTTAGTCAGGAACTCCCAGTGTTCTCCTTTAATCTGTTTATGATGTAACATTTTATACAGGCCACATATCTATTTGGAACTTATTTTGGTATGTCAAATGTGAGACACTTCTCACACTAATTTCTGCCAAATTCCTTTTTGCCAACAGTTTTTACTGAATAGGGAAAGAATACTGATTCTAGGCTAGGTCCTTGGGTTTATCAAACTTTATGCTATGTTTGATTGTTTCTTTGTCTTATGT
Organism: Myrmecobius fasciatus; assembly: GCA_023553655.1. Taxonomy (NCBI): domain Eukaryota; kingdom Metazoa; phylum Chordata; class Mammalia; order Dasyuromorphia; family Myrmecobiidae; genus Myrmecobius; species Myrmecobius fasciatus. The sequence continues at coordinate 90,813 of JAJPUD010002128.1, read as the reverse complement.
ACCTAATATATTCCACTTATCAACTTTTCTGTATTTTTTCCATTATCAAAATACTTCGATAATTATTGCCTTGAAGTATAGTTTGAGATCTGGTATTGCTACAGTCCCTTCTTTCATATTGTTTTCTCATTATTTTTCATGAGCTTTTTGAAATTTTTTGTTCTTCCAAATGAATGCTGCTATTTTTTTCTAGTTCTTTTGATAGAACTAGAACTAGAAAGTCTTTGGTACTATGATTGGCATGGCTCTGAATGTGAAAATTAATTATAGCATTTTCATTTTTATTATATTGACCTAATTCAACCATGAGCAATTCATGTATCTCTAATTTTTTGTTTCTCTTTATTTTTATAAAGAAGTTTTGTTTGTTCGTTTGTTGTTGTTGTTATTTGTAGTGGGAGGAAAAGACCAAGTATTTAAGAAGTGCCTTCTATGTGCAAGTCACTATGCCAAGCATTTTACAAATATTACCTCATTTCAGCTTCACAACAATTTTGTGACATAGATGCTATTAATATCCCCATTTTACAACTGGGGAGACTAAGGAAAAAAGCATTCAAGGGATTTTACAGGATCACAGAGCAAGTAAATATCTAAGTCTGTATTGGAAGTAAGGTCTCTTCTAGTTGCCTTTTGTTCTGTTTTTTCTTGGTAGCTGAACTTCCATTTTTTACATACTTAGTAATTTGGAATGGAATTTCTTTGTCTATATCTTCCTGTTCCATTTTGTTGATAATATAAAGAAAGGGAGATGATTTTGGATGTTTATTTCATGAACTGCTACTTCTAAAGTCATTAAATGTTTCCATTAATTTTTATTTGAATTTTCAGGATTCTCTAAGCCTACTGTCATATTATGTGTAAAAAGTGATAATTTTGTTTCCTTTTTTCTTATATTTATTCCTATAATTTTTCTTGTCTCACTGCTATAGTTATCTTTGCTTACCTTCTTATCTTATTAGAGCAGTTTCTAGCACTTCTTCATTATAGATACTGCTAACTCTTGGTTTTAGATAACCACTATTTACTATATTAAGGAAGAGTTAATTTATTACTAGTTTTTGATATAAAAGGGTCTTGTTTTGTTTAAAAAAGGTATTTTCTTCATCTACTTATATAACTGTGATTTTTTATTGCTTTATTTCTTAAAATGGATTATAGATCATATGCTTTATATTTTTATGTATACTTTTCCTAACATTGAATCAATCTTTCTTCTTGGTAGAAATATATTATAACAATAGTCATACTATATTTTCTCTTAAATATGTCATTGTAACCTCTTTGCTAGTATTTTAGTCAATATTTTTGTATTAATATTAATGAGAAATATTGATTTATACTTTTGCTTTTTTTCTTTATCTCTTTCTGATTTAGATATCAGAATGATCTTCTATAGAATGGGTTTAATAACATCCCATTCTTTCCTGATTTTTGCATAGAGTTTGCATAATATTGGAATTAACTGTTCTTTGAATGTTTGATAAAATTCACTTATATATCCATATCCTGAAAGGCTTTGTTAAGAGTTTGTTTTTCCCCCCTTGAAACTATTAAACTTGCATTTCTTGTTCTTTTAATCAAACCATTTTATATTTTTAGAAATATTTGCCAATTTCTTTTAAGTTATCAGTTGTGTAAGCATATAATTTTTAAAAAAGCGTTTCTATTTCATTCTTTCCTCCCAAACTAACTCATATGTTCATTAATGTAATTTTTTTTATTTTGAGTTTTTAAATTTCTCCTTTGTTTTTTAATATTTGACTAGAGTTTATTGTTTTAGTATTTTAAAGACTGTTTTTAGTTATGTCTGGCCTGCTGGCCAGACATTCTCCACTATTGCTTTAGGGAAACATTTATATTTCTAAACATTTTCTTTGACAAAATAAGGACAAATAATATTCTATTAAGCAGAAGTGGGGAATGTCTGGCCAGTAGGCCATGTAAAGCCTATGAAATTATGTGGTCTACCCCTGCCAAGGCAATCTCAGGTGTCAACAACTCCCATAGCTTGAGTTCTTTGAATGGTCAGAGAATGATGTTATAAATATTCAAATGGACTTTGACAGAAAAAAAGGTTTCCCATCACTGCTCTAAGGAGTGCTTTAGTTGCATCCCAAAAATTATGGTATGATACTTTATATTGCTATTCTTTGATAAAATTATCCATTATTTTTATGATTTATTATTTTACACACCAATCCTGCAGGATTATTTAGTCTCTATTTAAATGTGAATCCTTTTCCCAAAGGCCCTTTATTGAATATAATTTTATTGCACGTATAGTTAAAGGGTATATTCGATATTTCTGCTTTTCTGTATGTGTTTATAAAGTTTAAATATCCTAGAATGCAGTGAATTTTTGCAAAGGTTACATGCACAGTTGAGAAATGTGTATATTCTTTTCTGTGCACATTTGCTGTCATAAGAAATCTGCCTTATCTAATTGTTCCAAAATTCTATTTCTAAGCTTTTTTCTTATTTGTATTTTTGTTAGATTTTTCTAGATCTGAAAGGAGTACATTAAAGTTTTTCACTATTATAGTTATCTATTTCTTTCTGTAATTTGACTAACCTAATTCAAGTACTTAAATAATATGACAATCAAAGCATATCTGTAATAGTATTAATATTAATGTTATTTCAAGTACAGTCATTTTTCTGTTTCTCTTTTAACCATATCTACTTTTACTTTTGTTGTTTTTAAGACCATGATTGCTATTCTTGATTTCTGGGAATTTGCCTCAAACATAATAAATTGTGTTTCAGTTTCTCCATTTCAAAATGAATTTTTAAATTTTTAGTGTTTCTTGTAATTAATATATTATTGAGTTTTGCTTTCTAATCTATTCTGCCACTATTCTTCCTTTTATTGGCAAGTCCATCCTATTTATTCACTTTACTGTTTCGATTGTATATTTCTCTCCATTATAACCTCTCATACTTTTCCCATTTTTCCTCAGACCCTCTTCTTTATATAGAAGAAAATAAAAACAATATCTAGTATTTATATAAGCCTTTTAGCACTTTAAATACATATTGTATTGATCTTTCACATATTTATTATTTCATTTGAGAAAGACAAAGAATCTGGTCAATGCCAGTTGGTCTGGGATCTAGGGGTCAAATTACTAGCTTTTCTTCCTTATGTCTTAAAACATAAAAAACTGGAGATTTAGTGGAATTTACTCTCAAAGCATCTTTCTTTTTTTTTTCTTATTTACTATCTTTTTTTCCAGTTACATGTAAAAACGACTTTAACATTCATTTTTTTTTTCAGATTTTGAGTTCTAAATTCTCTCTCTCCCTTAACTCTCTCATTGAAAAGGCAAACAATTTGACAGTGGTTATACATGAGTAGTTATGTAAAACTCATTTCCATTTAAGTTATTCAGTGAAAGAAAACACAGACCAAAAAAAAAAAAAAGAAAAATGTAGAAAGTAAAGAAAAAGTATTTTTGATCTGCATTCAGGTTCTACCAGCTTTTTCTCTGGAGATAGCATCTTTCATAAGTTCTATAGAACTGTCTTGGATCATTGTAATGCTAAAAATAGCTGTTACTCATAATAATTCATCATAGAATATTGCTGTTATTATATACATTATCCTGGTTTTTACTTTGCATCAGTTCATGTAAATCTTTCCAAGTTTTTCTAAGAGCAGTCTACTCATCATTTCTCAAAGAGCAGTAGTATTCTATCACAATCTTATACAACTTATTCAACCATCTCCCAAATGATGAACATCAGTGTCTCATTCTTTGCCACAACTAAAAGAGCCACTTATAAATATTTTTGTACACATAGGTCCTTTTCCTTTTTTTAAAAAATTATCTTTGGATTATAGATCCAGTATGGTATCATTTGGTTCAAGTGATGGTTTTTATAACCCTTTGGACATAGTTTAAAATTGTTCTCCAGAATGATTGAATAAGTGTACAACTTCACCAAAAGTGCATCAATATTTTTATTTTCCCACATCATCTCCAACATTTGTCATTTTCATTTTCTGTCACATTAGCCAATCCAATAAGTGTTTCTCAGAGTTGTTTTAATTTATATCTCTCTCATCAATACTAGTTTAGAGCATTTTCATATGATTGTATGTAGTTTTAATTACTTTGAAAACTGCCTATTCACATCTTCTGACCATTTATAATTTGAGGAATGGCTCTTATTTATGTAAGTTTGATTCAGTTTTCTACACATTTGAGAGTCTCCATATTTTCTTTACTTCCTTGTAAATTTTTCTTTTGTTCTCTGCTGCACACTTTTTTACTTTATTCTTTCCCTCCTTTTGTCCCAAGCAGACTATAGTTAAGAAAGGATATATTTATGTATACATGTGTGTATATATACATATATATATACACATAACATACACCCGTTCTGCTCACCTATACACATGCATATCTTTCCTGTTCCTGCTAACTCTTTGCTTTAATTCTGCTCTTTAACTTGACTTGCTACTCAACCTGTCCTCATCCATGGATCCCTCCCTTGTCCCTCACTTTTTGCTTCCTATCCACTCATCTCTCTCCCCCCCTTTTTTTTTAGATTTTGGAGGATGTTATACCTTTCATGGTATATATGTATAGTGTTGCCTATTGAACACATTTCCAGTGTAAGTAGGTTTTCAGAATTATGAGTGCTCTTCCCCCAACTAATGCATCTTGTATCTGTTCTTCCTCTGTACATCATTTGTATGACCTAATTACTATTTTTACCTTAACTTTGTATCAATCTTTCTTTTGAGCTACCCTATTGTTGATGCCAATCATATAGTATGCATTTTCCATATTCAAAAAACATAAACAATTTGTCCATGTTGAGTTTCTTAAAATTGATCTTTGATATTGGCTCTTATATGTTAAATTTTCCATTAAATTCAGGTTTGGTTGATAGAAAATACTGAAAATCTTAAAGTTCAATGAATGTCCATTTTTTTCTCATTCAATATTATAGATAATTTTGCTATATATAGATATTTTTGGCCACAGGACTAGGACTTTTGATTGTTGGTAAAAATGATTCCAGGACCTCTGGTCTTTTATTATGGCTACTGCTAAGTTCTGTACAATTTTAATTGTAGCTCTAATATATTTGAATTATTTTTTTCTTCTTTCTTGAAAAATTTTCTCTTTGATCTGGGATTTTTGAAATTTGGCAAAAATATTCCTATATGTTTTCCACAAAGGATTTTGTTGAGGTGGTAATCAGTAGATTTTTTTCTGTTTCTTCTCTCTCCTCATATCCTATTACTTCAGGATAATTTTCTTGGATTATTTCTTGCATTGTCAAATTTTTTTTTGGTCACAACTTTTAGACAATCCAATTATTCTTATATTTTCTCTTTTTGATCTATTCTCCAGTTTTTTTAAGTTTCACATTCTGTTTTATTTATTCATTCTTTATAATCTGTTTTGTTATTTCTTGGCCTCTTATAGCTATACTGGCTTCCCCTTGCCCAATTCTAATTTTCAGAGTTATTTTCATTTTTGAGACTCTGTATCTCCTTTTCTAATTGTTTAACTTTTTTTTTTTCATGATCTTCTTGTTTTTTTCCTGGAAGGGTTTTAATTTTATTTTTTAGTTTTAGCTTTTCCTCAATGTGTGTCATTTGATTTTAAAATTATTTTTTTGAGTTCTTCTATAAATTATCTGTGGGCAGGGAGCTATTTCCCATTACTCTTTGGGTAGAAGTTTTTTTTTTTTTTACTTCTGTGTCCTCCTCTGAATATGAATCCTGGTCTTCCCTGTTCCCAAAGTAAGTTTCTATGGTGGGGTTCTTCTCTGCCAGTTCATATTTTTTAAAAAAAATAAGAGTTATTAATGTAAACACCTCTAATCTTGGGGTGTGGGGCATGGTACCTCAAGCTTCCCTTCAGCTCTCCCCTCTGACTGGGAACCCCAAGCCAATAGCTCCTGCTCCTGTAAGGGCCCACCGGCAGCAGCATCACTGCCCCACTGCCTCTGCACTCAGGTACTGGTTCCTTCTTGCCCAGGGCCAGTCTCAGCAGCCCAGCTGGGCCTGTCATTCCTAATCAGTCCAGGTTCACTCAGCAGGACTCCACAATCTAGGAGTGAGATAGCCCCAGGGCTCCCCACTTGGGGTTTCTGTGGAGCTAGCCTGGAGGTGTCTGTTCTTCAGACAGGTAAATCCCCAGCCTAGGGTCTTCTCAGGTTGTACCTAGAGGATTCTTCCCTAAGTGTTCTTGATTTTTTCACTAGTCTATATTTGTCTTGAAGTGCAGATTTGTTCTATTTGTGGGGAAAATCTAGGGAGCTTGAAATTTACCAACCTTTTCCACTACTGTCCCAGAATCCTCCTTTACATGTTTGAGAAATGAAGCCTTTATTTGAGAAACTCACTGTAAAATTTTTTTCACACTAACGATTACCAACTATGTATTTCCCTCCATTCTATTTCCCCCATTTATCCTATTTTTTTCTCTCCTTTACCCTGTACATTCTCAAAAGTGTTTTGCTTCTGATTTTTACCACCCCCAAATTGCCTTCCTTCTCTCAGCTCCCCATCATCACCTTCTTCCCTTATCCCCTTCCCTTTCTACTTTCCTGTATGGTAAAATAGATTTCTATATCAAACTCTGTGTGTTTATTATTCCCTCTTTGAGCCAATTCCAATTCCAAGGACAGTAAGGTTTATGTACTTCCCTCCCATCTTCCCCCATTTCCTCCTCCCCTAAAAATTTCTTTGAGGCCTCTTTTATGTCAGATAATTCATTCCATTCTACCTCTCACTTTCCCATTCTCCCAGTGCATTCTTCTTTCTCATCTCTTAATTTTATTTTGTTAGATAATCATACTAATATATTCAACTCAAACTTCTGCTTTCTATATATTCTCCTTCCAACTGTTCTAATCATGAGAAAGTTTTTTAGGAATTATAAATATAATTTTTCCATGTAGGAATGTAATTAGTTAAACCTTATTAACAACTTAAATCTTAGGATTTCTCTTTCTTATTTACCTTTTAATGTTTCTTTTGCATCTTGTATTTAAAAGTAAAATTTTTTATTCAGCCCTTATCTTACCAGGATTGGTTAAAAGTCCTCTATTTCATCTAATATCCATTGTCTGTTCCCCTCCCTACCTCCCCTCTGCCCCCACAAAGATTAGGTTATGTTTTGCTGGGTAGATGATTTTTGGTTGTAATTCTGGCTCTTTTGATCTCCAGAATATCATATTCCAAGTCCTGTAATCCTTTAATGTAGAAGCTGCTAAATCTTGTGTTATTCTAACTATGGCTCCACAATATTTGAATTGTTACTTTTTTGACTGCTTGCAGTATTTTCTCTTTGATCTAGGTTTTTTTAATCATGTCTTTCAGGTAGTACAATAATTTGTAAATTATCTCTCCTGGATTTTTTTCCAATGAGATATTTCACCCCCCCAGTTTTTTCATTCTTTTAATTTTCTTTCTTGATATTTCATAAAGTCATTAGCTTTCATTTGCTATTTTTTTTAGGAATTATTTTCTTCAGTGAGTTTTTGTATCTCCTTTCCCCTTTGGCCAAATGTCCTTTTTTAAGGACACTTCAGTGAGTTTTTACATAACTTTTTCACTTGGCCAATTCTGCTTTTCAAGACATTCTTCTCTTTATTGCATTTCTGTACCTTTTACGATTTGCTCTATTTTGTTTTTTTAAGGTATTATGTTCTTCAGTATGTTTTCTTGTACCAAGTTGTTGACTTTTTTATGATTTCCTTGTATCACTTTCATTTCTCTTCCCAATTTTTTCCTTTACTTCTCTTACTTGATTTAAAAATTATTTTTGAGCTTTTCCATGGCCTGAGGTGACTTCATTTTTTTTTTTTGATGCTTTGGATGTAGAAATTTTGACTTTGTTGTCTTTTTCCGAGTATATGTTTTGATTTTCCTTGACACTATGGTAACTTTCTATGGTCAGAATTTTTTTTCTGTTGTTTGCTTATTCCCCAGCCTATTTCTTGACTTTTAACTCCGACAACATGGGACTTTGCTTCCCAAATGGAGGGGGCACTGTCCCAAGCTTCAGGTTTGTACAGTTGTTTTTAGAGATAATTCTGAGAACCTCGAAATTTTTGACTCTTCTAAGGTGATAGGCTCTCCTGGACTGTGACCTGGTTTGTGAACAATCATAAGCACTCTATAGTCATGCAACTGTGACCAGGTTCCTACTCCCCCAATGACCCCAAGTTCTATTGTGCTAGTGCTCCTCCTTGCACTGGGATTCAGATCCAGGACTGCAGCTCAGATCCCAAATATAGGTATCTTGTCTATGACAGCAAAAGGACCCCTGTCAATCTCCTTCTCATCCATTGTCTTATCCCTCTACTTTCTCTGGGCTGAGAGGGTCTTGCCGTCTGGAAACTGCTAGTGCTAACACTGAATCAGTCACCCTGAGGACTGTTCTTTAAGTTTGTGCAGATCAGTGCTTCTCTTTCACCTTGATGCAACATTCCTTTTCTGCCAAAGTTCTAAGTTGTTTGGGGCTAAAAAGTTGTTTTGTTTTGTTTTGCTCTGTTTTTTATGAGTTCCGACACTCTAGAATATGTTTAGAGTCATTAATTTAAAGTATTTGAGGGGCTTTGGGGGAGAACTCAATCAAATTTATGCTTTTGTTCCATCCTTTCTGATGTTGCCCTGACAAAGGCAGAAGCAAAAAGGAACAGCATCTATTTTAATTGATAATAGTAATAATGTACTTTTTTTTTAAATTTTTATTTTATTTGAATAACATATGTGTGGGTAATTCTTCAACAATAACCCTTACATAGCTTTCCGTTACAAATTTTTCCCCCCAACTCCCCACCCCTCCCCTAGATGGCAGGATATCCACTACATGTTAATTATGTTAAAATAATAATGTACTTTTAATATTTTATTGCAAATACATTCATATCAATCTATTTTGTTAGTAGTAATAATATCCTTTTAATATTTTTTTTGCAAATACATTCATATCCACTGAATTTTATGGTCCATGAATATGGTCCCTAAACCTGAATCACTGGATTGGCCTGAGCTAGGCCTGGCTCACTATGTCCTTGATATTTATACCAGACTAGCAAAGTCCCAGAAAATTGCTCATCTATAGGGATCAACCTTGCTTGTAGTACTGCAGTTAGAAGACAAATGCTTTCTAAACTTATAAAGTAGGATATGAATGTGAAGTATTAATGCATATTGTTTCTGTGCTTAGTCACATTCCTTAAATAAATAAATATGCAAAAATAAATAATAAATTCCTTAAAATAAATATTAAAATGTTACATCCTAAAACCTATTGAACAAATAAGCCCCATATCTTACTGCTATTTGACAGGACTGGTTTGTTGTATGAAACAAAGGTGGCAAGGGAAATCAATAGGCCATCACAGTGTGTGAAGCAGGAAGGTGGAAAATTAACGAGGTATGACAAAATGAGTCTAGACTGTATTTCAGTTTCACCTACAATTGCATTATCTAAACCCAACATTTTTCCCCCTGGAGGGTTTTCTCCATGTCCTAGTTCAAAAAAAAAGGAAAAGAAAGGAGTTTTGTATTAAAGACATATAAAAATAATGACATCTTTTCATGAACTTGACAAATCCCTTCACAATTCTGAATCTTCTTTTGTTTTCCACTGAGTTCATCTGACAAACTGAAAGATGATTGTTCACTTTAGGGAAACCTTAGCAACATTTTCAATGAGAGCAGCCAATTCTCACATCCTGGATTAGCTTTATGTTTTGTTCTAGCAAAATGGCATTGTGCTAAGCTCATTATATGGGAAGGAAACTGCCTTGTAGATAATTGGTGCCCTTCCACAGCTATCCCCCATTTTTGGAATACTCACCTTCTTCAGTTCCGCCTCTGAGAATCTCTTTGCAAACCCTCCAAGACTTCCTAACAACCTCAATTCAGGTGTTCCTTCTCAAATGAAGCTGGTGTAGCCTAAGTTTGATCTAATTTGGCACAAATATAACACTCAGGGCCACAGTATTCAAATTAGGCAGATGCTTACATCCCACACTTTCCTTCCCCTAAGTCTCAGGAGATGCTGAGAGGCAAGAAATGCAACCTTCTTCCTCCAGACAGTGGCTGTGACTGTGACCCAAATCATCCACCTGCAGTAAGTTCCTTATCAGCTGCCAACAAGTGAGTCTGTTTATTTATATATTTCTAATTTTTAAAAATTTTTATTTCAAAACATATGTACAGATAATTTGACAACATTGACCATAGCCTTGAATTTCAGATTTTCCCCTGCTTCCCTCCATTCCTCCCCTAGATGGCAAGAAATCCAATATGTTTTATATATGTTAAATCCAATATTTATAAAAATATTTATACAATTCTCTTGCTGCACAAGAAAAATAAGATAAAAAAAGCAATTGAGTAAGAAAACAAAATGCAAATGAACAACAACAAAAAGAGTGAGAATGCTATATTGTGAACCACATTCAGTTCCCAACAGTTCTCTCTCTGGGTGTAGATGGCTCTCTTTATCACAAGATCATTGGAACTGGCATCAATCATGTGAGTCTGTTTAAATCAGTTGCTAGTCTAGCACAAAACTTTTCCTTGTCTCCAGTTGTTAGATAAATATTTAAAGCTTGTATTAAGTGCTCACTGTATATCAGACACTGTGCTTAATGTTGAGGATGCGAATTTATTATTCTCATTCAGTCTTTTCAATCCTGTCCAACTATTCATGACCCCATTTAAGATTTTCTGGCAGAGATATTGAAATGATTTGCCATTTCCTTCTCCAGCTCATTTTACAGATAAGGAAACTGAGGCAAACAGGGTGAAGTGATTTGACCCAGATCACATAGTAAGGAAAGTTCTGAGGTCACATTTGAACTCGGGTCTTCATGATTCTAAAGATACAAATACGAGCTGGTGAGTGGGGAAGGCAATCTTTAAGTTCAAGGACTTCCTATTCTAATGAGAAAAGGGGAAAGAGGAAGAGGAAGTATTAAAATAGTGAATGGGAAAGGCTATAGGGAAGAGGTGGGAAAGTGTTAGTGTTCTCTCCCTCCTTAAACAAAGTTGTATCTACTTATTAGTATATGAATTTTATCCCCATCTTTGCAAATCTTGGGCAAGTGACTTGATTTCCTTGGGAGCTAAAGTAGATGGCCTTTGAGGTCCTTTCTAGCTCTAGGCCTTTTCCCACAGAGTAGGCAGTTAATAATTGCTTATTGAATTGAATTGTTTTTGTTGTAAAGTATCTAATATTATGCTTTATGGTTGAAGAGTTTTCTTTGGATGCCTTATGGAATTTCTTTATTAGGAAATTATATTATTTAATATTTTAGAATGTTTACAAGATGCCCTATATTTTTTCTGAGAACATTATTAACACAGGATTAGGGACTAGATTTTAGTGATATAAGGAAATTTTCAGTGAGGAAATCCAACCAAAGCAATTGGGCTACCTGCTCTATAACTTAATAGTCTTAGAGAGTGATCACAGGTTTAGCTAAATCCAAGATCCTACAGCCAGTATTTGTCAGAAGAGGAATTTGAGTCCTTACTTAATGACTTTGCCTGAGGTCACAAAGCCAGAATTTGTCATAGGAAAAACTTGAATTGTTTAGCACTGTTCTTGGTACTGAGTAGGTACTATATTAATATCCCCCCTTCTCTTCTGGACTTCAAGGTCAGCTGTTTATTCATAAGAACACAATTTCCTCTCTATCATTAACATAATTGCTGAGAGAGGATTGTGGGAACTAGTGTGAATCAACATAGTATTTTCACTTTTTTGTTGTAGTTTGCTTGCATTTTGTTTTTGTTTTTTTTCATTTTTCCCCTTTTTGATTTGATTTTTCTTGTGTAGTATAATGGTTGTGGAAATATTATAGGAGAATTGCACATGTTTAACAAATATTGGATTGCTTGCAGTCTAGGGGAGGGAGGAGAAAAGGAGGGAGAAAAATATGGAACATAAGGTTTTGCAAGGGTGAATGTTGAAAATTATTTATGTATATATTTTGAAAATTAAAAGCATTAATATAAAAAAAGGTGTTTCCATGGACAGGAAGTAGGTTTTTCCCTTTTGAATTTCCCCACAACTTTGTCAGGTCCGTAGGGCAAAGTTCCATTCAGTCTCATTTCACTGACTGCTACATAGAAAAATATCCTGCACTAAATCAATCCCCAAGGTTCTCAGTGATTAATTCCAAGCCTTCTCCGGACTCAATGCTTACCTTACTCCATGAGTCATTTACAGGACAAATGATCAGAGATTTTTCTTTATCAGCAGTTTATGAAGTTTGACCAGTGATACATCTCCCTTGGCACTTAAGCCAGGAAAGGTCTTGTCATTGCTGCCCTGATGTCTTTAGGCTAAATATACCTTTCAATCAAGTGGACTAGTCGAATGGCTCAGGCCGAGAGCTGGCAAGACCTTTGAGAGATGATAGTAGTGGAAAAGAGATTAATAAAACAAACTAGAATAGAGAAATCCTATGAAGTAAGTAGTGGTAGATTCCTTTATATAGTATTTCAATTTTCTCCCATTCTCCCAGCCTTCTCTCCCCATTCCCAAGTTCTTCCCCAATCCCATATTAAATGATAAACCAGAAGAAAAAGGGATCCTAAAGATGTAAATACGCACAAGAAAATGGCATGAGCCATAGACAGATTTATTGGGGAAATTTAGCTCAGGGGTTTGACATAACTTGACTTTCTGATTGGATGTAGTAAGATGGGGTTACCCAAGACCTCCACAGAGATGAGTCTGTAAGGCCATCATCCCCATAAGTGCCTTTCCCTGCTTGCCTCAGAGAATAATCTTATCAGCATTTCAGACTTTCTCTGCCAACCCCACCTAGTGACCAGAACCTCATCAACTGGACATGATGTTTAACTGATTGCCTTACTAGAAATTTTAATAGAATAGAGAATTTTTTTTACAATTTTTCTACAGACTTTTGTGAGAGATAACACTGGTTTGAGACAACATTTTCCATCTGGTTTAAGTCTTGTCTGTTGAATATTGTTTATGTTACCTTGAGCAGTTACCAAATTTCTTGGTGTTCCAGGAAACTTTCTAAGACTATATCTTGGAGCAACTATTGTCAAAGTATAGTCTGAGTTCCCAAGATCCTTTTAGGAGGTCTCTAACATCAAAACTATTTTTTTTGGTAATAATACTAAGATATTTTTATTTCCAGTATTAAGAATATTGCTAGGTGGAACTGGCATAAACAAAAGCTTTTTGGGGAGGAGTCCTCAATAATTTTTAAAGTTTTGAGAACTACTTTGTTGCTGAGAATCAGTCCTCTTTAGTAGAAGGAGTTTCCTCTTTGAACGTTTCCTATATCAATGAAATCATAAAGTCCAGACCTAAAAAAAAAACAAAGAAAAAAAAGTAAACTTTTAAAATTCCCCAATTCTAGTGGATTTATCAATTGCCCAGTCAGAATCAATTTTTCAGGACAAATCTTCATCCTATGTTATTTTCTAGATGGAATATTTAGAAATGGAAGCATGGAAAAATAATTCTTATGCATTCAAAAAAAAGTCTTTGGGAAAGCACCTGCGTGTTTTCCAATATGGAATTATGTCTATTAGTTTTTTTGGAAACCTGAACTTTCCTTGACCTCCCAGAAAGTAGTCACTTCAACAGAATAAAAGACAACATGATATGCACGTCCAAAAATAAACAATTGTTTAAAGTGCATTTTAACCTCAGAGACCTCAAAAGAAAAAGCAACTGCAGTGTTTACTGATAACACAAGAGGAATTTGGTAGAAAAATTACTGACCTAGAAAAAAATTGTTAAATCTCTCATACTCTTTGTTTTCAACTGGCTGCAGTCCAGAAAGCATCCGACAGGGTTTCCAGACTAATAGCGACATTCCTAAAGGGAGGAAAATGGGCCAGAGCCCTGGAGCTAAGGTGTTGTGCCAGGACTCAGGGAAGGTATCCTGTAAGTATAAAATAGGAGAGACAACTTGGCGGGGTGAATAGGTTTTGAAAGACTGTTCAATGGAATCATTTTGGGAAGAAAAAGGGGTTTTATATTTTTATTAATGAATCCAAACTCACCCAAAAAAGGTGATATGGAATCACTTAATAATACTGCTTTCTGTTTTTAAGTGGAACTTCATTTGAAATACTTTTAACCCTTTAGCACTTATAGACTCTCATGAAATGTGTAAATACAGTATTATAAGCTTTTTATATCATACAAAAAAGGCCAAGTGGATACATTTTTGGATCTAAGGCCATTCAAGTAGTCAGGATATTTAGTTACCTCTTCATCCTAGAAATTTGCTCCACTCCTGGACTATTTCTCATCTTGAAGTTACTCCCTACAGCCTTACCCTCCGATTGGCTGATATCTCTCAGATCTTCCAGTTTTAGGAAGAGGCCCAAGACAAAGATGTCTTCATGATGCTCCAGACTGCACTAACTCATCTCAAGGGTTTTTCTACCATGCCCCTCATAGTTGTCTCTTCCCCACTCTGCCTTCTATCCTACCTCCCCAACTCCACTCCTGCCTTGGGACTTCCTTTGGATGACTGGAGGAGAGGATGGGGCTGATGAATTTGTGCTACTCTGCCTCACTTAAATCCAACTCAAAAGTCAAAACATAATCCTGACGATGCCTTTGGTCTTCTTCAAGTGAAGGACAAACAGCAAACACACACATAAACTTAACAGATTCTGAATAATCTTCCCTTATTAGAATGTAGGCACTTGAGGGCAATTTTGGTTGCAGAACCCTCAATATCCAAGATATCTTGGAATTTGTGGGCTTGATTTCTTTCTTAAGGACCTTGACTGAAAACAGAATTGCTCAGGCTCTCATGGATTGGACTACAATAGGTTCCAGGCCAGAGACAATTGCCTCTGAAAGAATGTAAATAGCAATTGTTTTTGTTTTGGCCAAAAGATCTTTCCTTTCCTTTCCTTTCTTTCCTTTCCTTTCCAGATTGATTTTTGGACTAGGTAAAAGAGTCTATTCTCTGTCTCAATTCTTATCTAGTCTTAATTTCTGAATGTTCATCCCCTCTGTCAAACTGAGACCTGCTAAAGACTTTAGTTTATAGCTTAAAAAGGCCACGATTTTCTATTGCATATAGGACCATCTCCAGTGGTCCTAATAGAAATTGTAATAAATTGTATTTTTATTACAATAAAATAATTGTAATTTATTAAATAATTATATAATATAAATTATTAAATATATAAATATATATGTAATATAAATAATATAATAGAATAATATATAATGAAAGTAATATAATATAGTAATATATAATATAAATAATATAAATAAATATATAATATAAATTATTAAATGAATTATAAAAAGAATATTGTATAAAAGTTCACAACATGGAACAATCATGACAAACATCCATCACAGATTACAAAGTTATGCTATTTATTATGTGAATTAACAAGGGGAAAAATAAGTTTTTTGGTGAAACTCACAATTAACCATTAAAAGAAAGATGCTCTGAGATGGAAAGTAACTATTTAATCCTTAAAAGGATTCAGTAAAAATCTTCATCATAAACACATCGTTGACAGAGAAATATAAAAAGGAGGATGGGAAATGAAGGTGGGAACAAGGATGTATATTGAAATGTTGAAACTGCCTTGATGATACTAATAAAGACAATCTGAAAAAGCCTGGATGCCCATCATAGGAATTTTAAAAATGCTAATCAAGTTAGTTTGGGGACATTTTGCCTTGTTAATCAGGTTGCAAGCCCAAATGAAGAATTTTCCTTTTAATACACATATGTATGCATCTCTGAGAGAATACATCTACACATATATAAACTTAAACACATCTTATATGTAATATATATATGTACGTATGTATATACATATATATATATGTACATGTAAATGTATATGCAACAGTGAAAACCCAGATCATCATACAGTTTTCTTAATTAGTCTCTACTCAGATGCTTTAATCTAAAGATATGTTTTATCTGGGAAAGAGTTAGAAGATTTTTTTTCCTCTTTTTTCTTTTTTTTTATTAAAAGCTTTTTATTTACAAAACATGAGTGATTTTTCTACATTGAAATTTGCAAAACTTTTTTTTTGTTCCAAGCTTTTCCCCTCCTTCCCCCCCACCCCCACCCCTAGATGACAGGTAATCTAATATATGCTAAATATGCTAAATTATATGACAAATCCAATATATGTATACATATCTATACAGTTATCTTACTGCACAAGAAACATCAGATCTAGAAAGAGAGAAAAAAAAAACAACCTAACAAGGAAAACAAAATGCATGGAAATATTCACAGAAAGCGTTAAAATGCTGTGTTGTGGTTCACTCTCAGTTCCCACAGGCCTCTCTCTGGATGTATATGACTATCTTCATTGCTGAACAATAGGAACTGGTTTGAATCACATCATTGTTGAAGAGAACCATGTCCATCAAAATTGATCATCGTATAGTCTTGTTGCTGTGTATAATGTTCTCCTGGCTCTGCTGATTTCACTCAGCATCAGTTCATGCAAGTCTCTCCAGGCCTCTCTGAAATCCTCCTGTTGGTCGTTTCTTACAGAACAATAATATTCCATAACATTCATATACCATAATTTATTCAGCCATTCTCCAATTGATGGGCATCCTTTCAATTTCCAGTTTCTAGCCACTACAAAAAGGGCTGCCACAAACATTTTTGCACATATGGGTCCCTTTCCCTCCTTTAAAATCTCTTTGGGATATAGGCCCAGTAGAAACACTGCTGGGTCAAATGGTATGCACAGTTTGATAACTTTTTGAGCATAGCTCCAAATTGCTCTCCAGAATGGTTGGATCCGTTCACAATTCCACCAACAATGCATCAGTGTCCCAGCCTTCCCACATCCCCTCCAACATTCATCATTATCTTTTCCTGTCATCTTAGCCAATCTGACAGGTGTGTAGTGGTACCTCAGAGTTGTCTTAATTTGCATTTCTCTGATCAATAGTGATTTGGAGCACCTTTTCATGTGACTAGAAATAGTTTCAGTTTCTTCATCTGAAAATTGTTCATATCTTTTGACCATTTATCAATTGGAGAATGGCTTTAATTCTTATATATTTGAGTCAATTCTCTATATATTTTAGAAATAAGGCCTTTATCAGAACCTTTGAATGTAAAAATGTTTTCCCAGTTTATTGCTTCCCTTCTAGAGTTAGAAGGTTTTAAGAAGTTGTTCTATCAGTAGAATCTAGTTCCTTTGTTAGAATTGCCCTACTCATAGATTCACTGAAACTTGGATGAAATGGGCACCATCTACAGAAGATGCCCTGAAAGGGCTCCTTATAATATGATTTAACAGTAACTTTCCATTGTCATCACCTGGAAAATGTGGAGTTGAGGGAAGATGGACCACAGAGAACACTGCATCCCTCAGATTCACAAACTTCCTGTTTTCCTTCACTTTGGTTCCCTTCCCTGACTCCCTAAGAATTATGTATAGTGGTACTCTCAAATAAATTTTTTAACAAAGGATAATTTAAAAAGAAACTTTTAAAATGTCATTTTGAGGGACTATCAGGGTGTCAATGACATGCAAATGAAGCAAATGACAGGTGAATTAGTTATTATATATGTATATATAATATAATATGATAATTATATTATTATATATTAGTCAGTTGGTTCTGCTCAGATTTCAAGGATGAGTTTGTCCTTTCCAAATATTCTGCTTCTTTCCCCTTCTGGCTGAATTACTTATGCCCTAGCCTGAAGGAGAGTGGGCCAGTAGCAAAACTCCCTTGTACATCTGAAGTAGATTAAAATGTGATTGGGAAATATTTAACAAAATAAATAAAAATAGAATATAACACAGATATTGTTAGTTGGTTTTCTGAGTCAATATGTAGCCTGCAAGGAATTTTTTTCTTTTGTAGCTGACAGATGTGCTTTAAACTCAATTTGGGTCATAGTCTCTATGTCCAAGGTTGAACTCTCTTTTAACTCAATCATTTCTTGTTCTCTGAAAAAAAAAAGTATTTTTCTTTTTGGGCTTTAGATCCTGCCATCAGCTACATGTTGGAATCTTTCTCCTTAAGACTGCGTTATCCCAAGACTCCAGAACCATAGAAATTCCCTGAAATAGCCTCAGCTCCCTTGAATTTAGCAGCCAACCTCCATGTGATGTGCTTGAGGTACAGCACCAGATGGTGAGATTGATGTTCAAGCACCAAATGAGCAATTGGTAACAAATGAAGGAGGTTTGACACCAAATGTTGGGGTTTAATCAGGTGATGGATTTACAATGGTCATTCACTTTGGCAAAAGATAGGTTTGTTTATGACGAGACTACAGGTAAAGAGATAGAGACACAATAAGAAATAGATTTGGGAGAGCACATAATTAGCAAGGAAAGGGGTTTTAACAATAAACAATGGAAAAGACAAGTTCCTGAGTGGACTCCTAATTAACTGGGAGAAGGGGAATATATCACGAAGTGGGAGTAAGCCCCTGCCTGGCTAAATCATAAAAGAGGTTTAGCACTCTAAAAGAATTAGTTAGCTACAGAGGGCTAACCTCAAAAGAGATTCAACAAAGACGGCATGGGCCATGGACAGATTTATAGGGGAAATTTACCTCAGAGGTTTGACAGAATTTGGTTTTCTGACTGGGTAGAGTAAGGTGGGATTACATAAGATCTCCACAGAAGGTGGGACATAATGTTAAACTGATCCCCTTTCCCTGCTTGCCTCAGGGAGTAATCTTCTTAATACTTCAGGCTTTCTCTGCCAACCTCATCTAGTAACCAGGACCTTATCACATAGATAAATCCTGGTTCTCTCCAGGATCTTCAATCTCTTACCTTGTAAAAGCCCCAAGTTTTTAAACTGCCCTCTCCCCAAGCTTCAGGCAGCTTGCATCTGTCTCTTCCAGGTACAATAGCACATAAAAGAAATTTCTACTTTACCCACAAATCCCATCCCAAGATGTCCCAGAATTGTTTGTTCTTTCACAATGTTGAAATAAACTAACATCTATTTTTGCTTTTTTATTTTATCTTCCCTTCTAATCTGATGTATCAGCCAACCAATAGTTGAGTGTTTACTTTGTATTATGTACTATGGGGATATAAAAAAGAATAAGATCCTTAAGAAATTTGTAGTTGAATTAGGGAGGTGGAATATATGCATGTGAGAATGAAAGTAAAAATACAGACTGTCCCAAATTCTTAGTGTAGTTTTCTATGATTAAAAAGTTTAAAACAGCGCTAAGAATTTTGGGATATCCTATTCATGATTGTTAATGATTGTTCATAAATGCTATAACACATCCAGAGGAGAAGGAGATTAGTTTTTACACAGCTAATCAAAGAAGGTTTCCACAGAAAAGATGGTAATTGAGCTAGATCATTATGGATATTTATAAATTTATATGTAAAAAATTGGGGAAAGATATTCTACCTAGGACGTCTCTGAGAGCTCTAGAGAGTCTAACTATCTTTAATATTCAAAAGTCCTTTTAGGAGCTTTCCCTTGCTGGGTGAATACTTTATAAACATCTTATCCCAGCATTCAAAGCCCTGTGTCATGAGAATCTCACCAACCTATCTGTCCATTTTTAATTACTCTATTCATCTTCACATGTTTCTATGTTCCAGCCAATTATTAATTATTATGCTCTTTATTCTCTGTGCTTGTCCCATTCTTCCCATCTTTGCAATTTTGTTCTAAGTGCCCCTTATGCCTTTCCTTCAGTTCTGGCCAATTATATTCAACTATTCCTTCAAGATGCAACTAAGGCTTCATCTCCCTGAATGCATGTGATTATCTTATGCCTCAAATTTTTTTGTCCTACTTTGGACCTCTCCTTGTAATTATCATAATCTTTGTTGTTGAATCATTTCAGTCATATCCAACTTTTCATGATACCCAATTTCTTTGCAAAAATACTGGAGTGATTTGTTATTTCTTTTTTCAGCTCATTTTACAGATAAGGAATCTGAGGCAGATAGTTAAGTGACTTCCCCAAGTAGTAAACATCTGAGGCTGGATTTTGAATTCAGGCCTTCCTGACTCCAGCACTCTGTCCACTGCATCACCTGGCTGCCCTATAGTCTTTCCCATAGATTATAGCCTTTCCTGTATATGAATTACTAATAAATACCTAATTAATTATGCATAGTAAACAATCAATTGTGCATGTTTCTCTTTTACCCCTTAGATTTTAAACTCCTTGACAGCAGGATTTGTGTCCAATTTCATTATTGTATTCCCTAATGGTTAGCATAGTGCTTTGTATAAATTATGTATTTAGTTTTTTTCTTTTTTGAAGACTGATGGTATGGTGGATAGATCACTGGAGCTAGAGTGAGAAAAACTTGAAATTTCAGGTTTTGGACACTTCTAAGGTTTAATTTCCTCATATGAATAATGGGGATAATAATAGTACATCCTTCCTGGGTTGTTTCTTTTTGTGTGTGTGTGATGAGATAAGTTATTATCTGCAAAGTACCATGCAAATTTTAAAGAGCTATAGTTATTGGTTCAGATTTGGGATTTCATTGACGCAGGGAATTTCTGGCAGGGAAAGCACCTCTGCCAATGTATATTGTCAATTGTTTTGCAATTTATATCCTAGAAAAATATTTGACAGATGTTTTCTAAAATTGAATTGAGTGTGGAGAGGAGCAACATGAACAAAGGTGAAAAGATGGGAAACCGTAGAGCTATTTGGCTGAAGCAGGAAATAAAGCCAGAATGATAGGCTGGGGCCTTGAATAGCAAGCTAATTTTATTCCATAGCCCGTGGTGATTTTTGAGCAAGGGAATGTCAGGATCAAAAGCAATATTTTGGATGATAAATCTGGTGGCCACATGTAAGATGGACTGGAGTGAGAGGGGTGACATGCAAAGTATCACAAATTGTACAAACATGAGATACAGTCCTGTCTCAGGATGGAGCAGTAGGCATTGAAAGGAATAGAGAAGTATGAGATATATTGTATTTTGAAGAAACAAGCTATGTTGCCCAACTGACCAGTTCCAGTTGGGTCCCCAGGAGAATTAGTGCTGTTATTCACAATTTATTTATCCTTCATTCTTGAAGAGGAACGTGATATCAGGAAGATAATGCCATGACATACAAATGAATTGGATTAAAATGAGGGAGGGCTGGGACATGTCATCAGCTTTACTTTCTCTCCTAGTCTAGTGTCAAAAAACAGATCAGGATGAGTGGAGATGACCCTGCAGATTATTTTCTACAAGGTTTAAGAAAAATCATCTGATCTAATTTCCTAAGTAGATGAATGCCTAAATCTGCTGATAAAGATAATTAATTGTCCTTTTATTTCCCTTGAAAGTGTGTGCATGGTCCCATATATGTCAAGACTTTCATGGTCACACTTTTTGTGGAATCAGAGAAGTAGAAACAGTGGTTGCCATGGAAGGGGGAAGGACTATACAAACTATGGTATGAGAATATAATGTAATGACATGATGAAGAAGGACAACTAATGAGAAGAGAACATGGGAACATTCATATCAACTGATGCAGAATGAAGTCAGGAGAAACAGAAAAATAATAAGAGACAATGACTGCAATGATATACATAGAATGAAAAATAAAACTGATGATGCAGTGGATAGAACACTGGGCTGGGTATCAGGAAGATCATTTTCATGAGATCAAATCCAAATTTACCAGCTGTGTGACTTTGGGCAATCACTATTTGCCTCAGTTTTCTCATCTGTAAAATGAGCTGGGGAAGGAAATGGCAAACCACTTCAGTATCTCTGTCAAGAAAACTCCAAATGGGGTCACAAAGAGTCACACTTTTTTTTTGTTTTGTTTCTGAGGCAATTGGGGTTAAGTGACTTGCCCAGGGTCACACAGCTAGGGAATGTTAAGTGTCTGAGGTCAGATTTGAACTCAGGTCCTCCTGACTTCAGGGCTGGTGCTCTATCCACTGCGCCACCTAGCTGCCCCCAAGAGTCACACTTTTGACTGAAATGACTCAACAATAACAAATAATTATAGTGATCAAGCTTGGTATCCGAGACTAGATGAGAAATAAACTCCCTTCCTTTTCTTAAAGAAGTGGGAGACTATAGTTGGGGAATATGGCATATATTGTCAGGTATGATTTTCTTGGTTGCTTTTGTTTAACTGGTATTTTTTTTAAATCTTTGTTACAAGGGAAAGGTCACTGGATGAGGGAGGGGTATATTTGAAAATGTATGTAATACTAAATAAAAAACAATACTCTCAAAAAAGAAGTAGGAAAAAATTAGGCAGAGATTCTTCTGTCTCTTGCCAAATCCAAATCCAGACTTTGATCTATTTGATGGTCACAAAGTTCTCCCACAAAAAGAGCTCTAAAGCATTTGACTCATATAGCATCTGAAGAAAAAAAAGGTCTAACCCATATAGTTCCTGAAGCTATATGGGCTCAACTGTTGTCATGGAAAGTAATAAGGTCAATAGTAGCAAGAACTTTCAGTTGAATGAAGTTCAGAAGAAACTGGAGGGAAAGGCTGATCCTACTTAGCCAGTGTTTTTGTTTTTGGGTTTTTTTTTGTTTTTGTTTTTTTGTTTTTTTATTAAAACTTTTTATCTACTTAGCCAGTTTTTTTTTAAAAAAAAGCAATATCCACAGAGTACAGTAGATTATGATAACTCTCTAATCTGACTCTCTCTACCTTGCCCATTTTTGAATTTTTACAATCCCAGCCTTGGTTGTAACCTCTCACCAATACCCTCTCAGTCATTATTGGGATTTTGAACTTCCACCAATAACAGGATGGACATACCACTGCCCAATTCTAGTCTTTGTTTCCATATATCTTTTGCTCATACTTTTTGTTGTCTTGTTTCTTCCTCTTGGGTCTCATCCTTTTCTCACCCAGCTCACACTCTTTGGGGCAGGTTGCACTCCAATTCTCTCTCTCCCCAGACTAGGGACACTTCAGATGGCATTATGCACCTCAAAATCAATCACAGTGGCTCTAGCCTTTGTTAACCTGTTCCTGGCCCCTGCAGGGATAAGGAGCCAGTCTCCCATATGCAAGATCAAAGGGAATGACAAATAAACTACTCCAAGAGGAAGTAGGAAGTTGGGAAGGAAAGGAGAGGCTACAAGAAAAAAACTGGACATAGGGACAAATCTCCTGGAGCATCCCTCTGGAAGCCAACTGCCTTCTCTCATTGCTAACTTCCCCTTGGACTTTCCATTTTGGGGCTGCCCAGTTGACCCTGTTTCTGGCATTGAGACTTTTCCTCACCATCCATTCCCTCAACCCCTTTTCAACTCCTTTTTTATGTGGCCTTCCCTTATTAGAATGTAAGCTTGTTTTATTTTTTAATAAAGCTTTTTATTTTCAAAACATATGTATAGACACTTTTCAATATTCACCCTTGCAAAACTTTGTGTTCGAGTTTTTTTCTCCTTCTCTTCTTCCAACCCCCTCCCCTAGGTGACAAATAATACAATATATATTCAACGTATACACAAATGTAAGCTTGCTAAGGGGAATGACTATTTCTTTTTTGTTTGTATTTGTATCCCTAGGGCTAAATACAGCCCTTGGCACAGTCATCACTTAATAAATGCTTGTTTCTATTCTTCTTTCCTAATAAAGGAAATGTACTATCCTCCTTTAAGGACTATCTAAGAAATCAATTTTTGTTTTAAACCTATTGTATCTTTACACCAGCAATATTTAGGGGGAGAGTCCAGATATAATGCTAGTCTATTACTTCCTTTCAAAGACTATACTTCTCTGGCTCCTGCCAAGGTAGGATTCATAGTTTATTTTGCAGAGAGTGGAAAAGATTGCAGAGCTATCTATCAATAATTCTCTGAGATGCAATTCCATCTTGCATCTCACAAAACAGTCCAGGTAGACATATATACAAGACACACATAAACACTCTTATACTTGGCAAGTTCTTCAGGAATTATATAGAATTAGGGAAATTAAGATTTCTTCTAATTCACACACATACAATCTTATACTTGGAAAATTCTTCAGGAATTTTACAGAAATGGGAATATTAAAATTTCTTCTAAATATATTGAGATTGTTTTCCCTCAGAAATAAGGGCATAACAAGGGTTATGGGAGTACCTCCTGTAAGTCAGCATGACACTGAAGTTTACATGAGGTGATGCTTTTATCAGTTCGTTAGGTGATTCAGGGAAAGACAAAGAATTTACTCTATAAAGGCAGTAATTCCAGGATAGGAAGACTTCCTGAAAGGAACCAAGTCTGGGAACCTCACTTTCTATTAGCCAAGTTTCTGATCCTGGATGGGCCAAAAGCCACATTCAGTGTAGGCTCAGTGACTTGCATATTTTTGTTTGTTTGTTTTACAAGGCAATCAGAGTTAAGTGACTTGCCCAGGGTCACACAGCCAAAAAGTATCAGATATCTGAGGTTGGATTTGAACTCAGGTCCTCCTGACTTCAGGGCTGGTGCTCTATCACTGCGCCACCTAGCTGCCCTTATTTCTTTGCTTTTTAAGCAAAAAGCTATTGTCATTAAGTCATGTCAGTCATGTCTGATTCTTTATGACTTATTTTAGGGTTTTCTTGGCAAAAATACTGACGTGATTTGCCATTTCCTTCTCCAGCTTATTTTACAGAGAAGGAGGCTGAAGCAAAATGAAGGTAAGTGTGTCTGAGTTTGGATTTGAACTTATGCACATGAGTCTTCCTGATGTCAGGCCTAATACTCTATGAACTGCACCAGGGAATAACAATAATCTGTCATTTCTATGATGCATGGCTTAGAAAGTGTAGAAGAACTTTGGACCACAATAAAGAACTGAAATGATCATTGAAAATGATTATAGACATTTTTTAATGTCGACAGTATTTCAATTTCTATGAGCTTTCGTTTCTTCATTGGTAGAATGGGGATAATGATTTTTGTCCTATAACAGTTGTATTATAAGGAAAACAAGGCCACCGAATCAACATTTTTGATTTATGGTGCTAAGGAAGACTTTTGATAGTCCCTTGGGCAACAAGGAGATCAAAGCAGTCAATACTTAAAGAAATTAATTCAGACTATTTATTGTAAGGTCAAATATTGAAACAGAAGCTTAATTACTTTGGCCATATAATGAGAAAACAGGACTCATTGGAAAAGACCTTGATGTTGGGAAAAGGGGATGACACAGGATGAGATGTACAGATAGTGTCATGGAGGCAATGAACATGATTATGGATAGACTTTAGAAGATAGTGGAAGATGGAAAGAACTAATATCTATGGTCCATAGAGTCACAAAGAGCTGGACTGAATAACAATCTCACATAGTTGTAAAGAAAATGGCTTATATATTTATATAAATGCCATTATTATAGTTATTTTAGGTCAAGAAGCAAGTATTACCATCTTTTGATAAATAAGTGATAGATTCAAAGTACGAATTGAGGAATATTTTGGGGGGGAGACATGGCCAATTATTTATTTTGTTTGATTGTGTTTATAAAACAGGGTTTGGGGTTTTTATTTTCACTTTATGAAAAGGGAAGGAGGAAATGAGGTAGAAGAGAATGTAGATCTCAAAAAAGAAATTTTAATTAAAAGAAGCAAGTAGCACAGATATGGAAATGTTAAAATAGCATCTTGTTTCTTTTCCCTAGGCATCCAAACTTTTTAGGTGAGTATTTCTATCAGTAGAAAATTCAAAAGAAAGTGAAAAGTGAGAGAATCAGTGGTTAGGAAGAAAAGGAGGCAAATAATGATAGAATACTTGGAGGGCTGGGTGGAGGAAAAATGGAATTTGAGTTCTAGTAGTAGATATAAAGCAAAAAAGACCACAAGTAAGAACAAGAATCTCATGATCCTATCAACAAAAAAGGAAATGAGATTGAGGCCCAGTTTTCCCAAATTATGAATGGGCATTAAAGAAAGAAAAATAAGTAATGAACTTTGTACTTCAAAGGGAGGTAAAAGTTACTGTTCAGAGTCTGGAGATTGTGTAGGTATTCATTTTTGTGACCCTCCTCCAACTAGAATCTGTGTTATGGAGCATCACTATAGCAACACTAGAAGTTCTGAGCTATAACATCACTCTATGTACATCAGCTAATCAGGGCTCTTCCTGGGCAAAATTGTAAAATAGACAAATATTGTATTTAGAATTTTCTAACCTTTTCCTTCTCTTTTTCACTTGACCCCTCCTCTTAATCAGTCCCTTCTGTTTGTCCAAAATCCTTCATTGCAGTACCTCTACTAGTTCCCCTTTTACAAAGTTACCTATTTCTTTCCTCTCTTTCTAACCTCATGGCAGCTAGTGGATAGAGCAGGTGTCTAGGAATTCCTGGGATTGAATTTTACTCAGATACTTACTAAATGTGTGATGCTGGGCAAATCACTTAACCTCCTTAAGGTCTCAAGTTTTTTGTAAAATGATCATAATTGATATTTCTTTAACTGTTTGAAATGATCTAGATTAAACAAGAAAAAGTAGAAATGCAGTTTGATTATTAAATTAATAACTAGTTTGTAAATCATAGTCATGTATAGAGTTGGAGTCTTATGTCCCAGCACCATTAGCAGAACATTGTCATTGACCCTTTTCCTCCCCTTCCCACTCAGGATAAGGGTTCTTGGAAATTCCCTCCCTTGGGTCTGATAATAGAGCTGGCTCCCATGAGAGAGATAATATGGTTTAGTAAGCCTGACCCCAGAATCAGGAAGAATCAAGGTTTTGACACATATTGTTTGTGAGATCCTGTTGGAGACACAATTTGCTAATGCTACTTGGCAACTCTAGAATGTAATCTGAAAACAGGGGACCATCTACTTGACAGGGGAAATTCCCCATGCCAGTGAAATCATAAGCCAGGTTTAATTAAAAAAATATTTTTTTAAGGTTGATGGACTGGTTACTCTGCATCTTCAAACTTCCAAAAGCGTTCAGCCCGAGAGATGCTGAACCAAACTAGTTTCTCATGGCTGGAGTTTCAGGAAGTCTGACAGAATGGACAGAAAAAATTGAGTCCAGTTTTCTTGGATCCTCTAAGTTGTGTGAAGCTTTAGAATTGTTCCCTACTCAGACCTCTGACCCTATTCAGATTTTTCTGTGTTGAGCTTAGAATGACAAGAAGAGAAAGCCATGGGCCCTATGTAGCTTCCCAAATGTACAATAGCCTTTCCACTGGGAGGCTACCCTTAAAAAAAAGGAATTTGGATGGGATTGAAGAGGCTCCCTTCTTCAGACAAAAAGCTCATGGGAGAGTAGAAACCCAATTAATTCTTTTAAATAGCAAGTAGATTTTGCAACAAATGCAAGAGCCAAGAATTATCACTCAAAATTAGTTTTGGTCAGAGATCAGTCTTTAATCTTGAGTCTAACCCTGAATTAATATGCCACTTGGCCAATTTGAACAGGAAGGGAAAGAATAGAATGAGAGACCTCAAACTGGGAGGCAGCAAGTCACCAGAAGGGTACTAAGTAGATACATCTGCAAAATTATTGCCTTGGGAGATAAATTTATTGGAAGGGGTGGAGGTGGGTGGGGGTTAAGAAGGGAAATGCCTCTTTAAAGAACCCAAAATGTTTTTTTCCACACTGATCACTACCATATGCCATTTTCATTTCTATATAATATGCCATAGGATAAAAGATGAAGAGCTGAAAGGAAATTCAGAGGCCATCTAGATTGGGGAGTAGAAGGAATAAGTATTTATTAAGCACCTACTGTATGAGTTCTACCTGTGCTACCCAATCATTTGATTCTTACATTGTGAAGTAGATGCTCTTACAGATGAGGAAACTGAGGCAGATGGTAGATAAGTGTCTTGCCCAGAGTTACACAACCAGCAACTAAAGTTGCATTTGAACTCAGGTCTTCTCCACTCCAGGTTGAACCATCTAGTTCATCTAGATGGGGTAAGTCAATTAACCTATCTCAGATTCAGTTTTCTCATCTGTAAAATGAAAATAATAAAAACAACTCCCAAATTTGTTATGAGGATCAAATGACATAAACATATATTAAATGCTTTGCATACTTTAAAGTGTGTGCATATGTAAATGTTAGTCTGAACCCTCTCCTTTTACAGAGGAGGAAATTGAGACCTGGAAAATAAAGGCAATTCACCCTTTGTCACCCAGGCACTTTAATACAGAATTTAATTATTTTGAAAAATGTCAACAGCACTTCCATATTTTCCACCTGCCATTTTTTCCTTTGAAACATCTGGGATATAAACCCTGATGAGATAATAAGTATAAAATAATTTTTTTTAAAGCCACAATTCCTAGAAATAATACAGGATTGTTTCTTTTTACAGTTTGTATTGAAGCCAGTAAGACTGTAGGCCATTCTGGATATGGGCCTAGGAAATGACTCAGTTATGGTAAATAAGCTTAGGAGTTAAAGAAGATATTGGGGTTGATTTTTTTTGGAATAGCATATATTAGACGATAATATAAATTCTACTCCTGTCTGCATATTGTTTTGCAAAATTCAGTCATGAGCTCATTTGGCCTGGATTGCTTCCCTGAGGCAGTCTCACAGACAAATTCAGTTGTCTGAATTTTATTTGACCAAAGGAGAGGCAAATTGGGGTGGGAGGAAGGAGAGGATTGGCATATCTGGTTATGAGTGAGGACATTCTACATTTTTTTTTAGTCAGACCAGAAATCACCGAGGGTTTTCTATTTATTTTTAACAGAAGAATCCAGAGGTTCCTGCTCATACTATATATGTACCTCTATTGAGAAGCATTAAAAAATGCCATCTCTGAATAATGAGAGAAGAGAGAACAGCTGTTGCTATTCTCTTAGGCAACATTTATTTGGCTATTTGTTTTTGACTATTAAGCACTGGTCAAGCTTTTAGTTTGATTCCATAAAAAGGGGCCTTTTTCTGAATGTAAATTTTGTTTTACTGAGCTTTTCCCTATCAGAATGGTTTGGCCACCTAATACTTACTATACTATAATCTACCTAATTATCTGTTGTTTGTCCTTCGTTTTTGAAGAGGACCGTGACATCAGGGAGGGATGCCATGAGAAGCAAGGGAATTGGATTTAAGTGAGGGAGAGCTGGGCAAGTCACCTGCCTCACTGTCCCCTCCAGACTCATCTGGGTGCAGTGGTCAGATGGATCAGGATGACTGGAGATGGCCCTGGATGCAGTGGGAGACTTTGGCCTTTTTAAAGTAAGGTCTTTCTTTCAGAGGTATCAGTCTGACTGAAGCAATGGTCATTCAGTGATTAAGGCTAGATGAATGACCTCTTTCTGAGTCAAAAAAAATTAGTCTAGGAGGGAAAGATCCTTAGGATTCGGTTCAAAAAAGAAACAATTAAATTGTGTGCTGTTTACATTTACTCTGAGCCAATCTGGCTAAACAATGACCAAGTAGGGCTTTGTCAGGGACCTATTGTTGGCCAATCCATGAGAGCCAGTGTGATTTGGGTTTAAGTCCATAAAACTTCTAGATATTTTGTGAAGATAAGAGATTGAAATTTAAAATTTACCTTCCTTTGAGCAGAGCACCTATAGGTAAGGGTGCTATATCCTATGTAGACAGAGGGAAAGGAAGGGAAAGAAGAAAGAAAAGAGAAGAAACAAAGAAAAGAAAAGAAAAAAATGAAAAGAAAAGCAGTTGTGTTGCCTAATTGACCAGTTCCAATTGGGCAGCTTCTACTCTTATTCAGAGAGGTTGGTTTTGTTCTTACTGAGTTTTTCCCTATCACAATTGTTTGACCACTTAACACTATACTAAAATCTGTTATTATAGATATTATGTTATATTATTATATATCTATATATCTATTATTATCTGTTGTTCATTTTTTGTTCTTGAACAAGTCCATGACATCAGGGAGCTGATGACATGACATGTAAATGAATTGGATTTAAGTGAGGGAGAGCTCTGCAAAGTCACCAGCCTCCCTTTTTCCTCTAGAGCCATTGTTTAGACTCTGGAGTCACTTTGGGTGCTTTTGGCTTCCAGCTTTAAGAAAAAAAATGGAAGACTCTAACCCTACTTTAGATCACTGAAGAAAAAGACTGGGAAGAAGCCAATATGAGAGGAGCTGGCAGTCTCCATCATGTCCCTATCCCCAGCTAGCTGCACTAAAGACTCTGGGCAATTTTCCCTTGGATGAGATATAGAACTCTTTCTTTCTTGGTTGAGTTGGGTTATCTTGCTTCCAGTGGAAAAACTCCCTACTTTGTATTGTCTGGTCTACATTCCCATATAGATTTTCTCTGATTTTTGTTTTGCTATTGAATTGGATAGGAGGGTTCTTGGCTAAGTGCTATGTGTGTTCATTGTAGAATTGATATTTGATCAAAAAAGATAAAGCTTGGGTCCTCCTGCTTTTCCCATTTAATGAAACAGCTATCAGATTGACTTCCACCTTAATCTTAAAATCACACCCACTAAACTAATAATATTTAAGGGAGCAAGTAGGTATAAGTCTAGTCCAATATGCCCTGACTCCGAGAAGAGCCAAGTGGAAAAGTCACTGTCTTTCTGCTGTATCCTTTCCTTCTTCTGGAAGAAAATAAATTCTCCTTTGTGGAGAAGAATAGAAAAATCTATTCTACTTCCTTTTAAGCCACATAAGGATATCCCCATGCTACATTTGGGAGGGGGACAGTTTCACTTAGTAATTATTATTTTACTGTTAATTGGTAACTATCATTAACTATTAATTATATTATTAATTATTGTGGTTGTTCAGTCATTCAGTTGTGTCTAACTCTTTGTGACCCTTTGGATCATAGCGTGCCAGACTCTTCTATCTCCCCTATCTCCCCAATTCTGTCCAAGCTCATGTTCATTGCTCCATATTATCAATCCATCTCATTCCTTGCTACTCCCTTTCTCCTTTCTCCTTTAGTCTTTCTCAACATCAGGATATTTTCTATTAAATCCTGTCTTTTCATTATGTAGCCAGAGTTTTAAAATTTCAGCCACTGTATTTGCCCTTCCAAAGAATAATCTGAATTAATTTCTTTAAATATTGATTGATTTGATCTCAATGCTATCCAAGAATAGAAAATCTGACACTGTTTCCATTTCTTTTCCCTCTGTTTGTAAGGAAGTAATGAGATCAGATGCCATGATTTTAGTGTTTTTTTTTAAATTTAACCCAGCTTTTACAAAAACTCTCCTCTTTCACCCTTATCAAGAAGTCTTTTAGTTCTTCACTTTCTACCATCAGAGTGGTATCATCTGCATATCTGAAATTGCTGCCATTTTGCTTCACAACCTTAATTCTGGTTTTTGATTTGTCTAGTCCAAATTTTGCATGATGCACTCTTCACATAAATTAAATAAGATGATGATATACACTTTATTATACTCCTTTCTCAATTTTAAAGCAATCAGTTGTTCTGTGTTCTTTTTTTTTTTTTGCTGAGGCAATTGGGGTTAAGTGACTTGCCCAGGGTCACACAGCTGTTACGTGTCTGAGACCAGATTTGAACTCAGGTACCTCCTGACTTCAGGGCTGGTGCTCTATCCACTGCGCCACCTAGCTGCCCCTGTTCCGTGTTCTTTAAGAGACAAGTGAGGTGATCTGGTGGTTACTCCCTTCTCTTTGAGGACTTATTACATTTTGTTTTGATCCAGAGTCGAAGGCTTTAATGTAGTCAATGAAGCAAAAGTAGATGTTTTTCTGAAACTCCCTTGTTTTCTTCATAATCCAGCAAATATTGGCAATTCCTCTGCCTCTTCAAAAAACAGCCTACTATTCTGGTAATTTTCACTTCTCATATTGCTAAAGCTCAGTTTGCAAAATCTTAAGCTTAACCTTCCTGGTGTGTGAAATAAGTACAATTGTTTGATAATTTAAGCATTCTCTGGCATTAATCTTCTTTAGGATTGGAACATTAACATATATATGTGTATATGTGTGTAAATGTATACTTTTAACTTATTTTTGTTGACATATTTTTGTTGGGTTCCATTCAGAATTAGCCCAATACTGTCATTATAAAATATTATAATTTAATTGCAATCCTCAGCTCAAAGTTCTTTTGCTTAAATCTCTCCTTATTGGTAGTACAAATCAGTTACTCCATGCTCCATCTGAAAGACAGAGCTGGCCAGAATTTGAGAGACACACATTTTGGACTATTAAAAAGAGAAACTATGTTTTAAGCCTACTGAATATATCAAAATAGAAAGCTACTTTCTTGAACAGCAAGACAAAAGATAAGATTTTTTTTTTAAAGCAGAGGGATCTGGCAGCAGCCAGAACTCTACAATCCAGCCACAGTACAAGAAGAAATAAGTGAATGGTTGTCTGCAAGGCAGAAAATGAGCAGTTTTCATATCTGCCTTCAAGATAAGGATTATAGATCTGGCAAAAGTTTCAAGAATGGCAAATAACAAGGTTGAGGAGAATAGTGATTTGCAAAGGATGACAGACTAAAGAGATTAAACCTGTAGTCTGGAACGCTGAACAGCATTGTAGGCTACAAAATCATGAAATTATGCCTGACATAAAGAAAAACTTATGCATCAGATTCTTGAAAATTAGGATCAGGGTAAAGTCTTGAATCTTGAAAGAAGTTGTTTTAAGACAAGAAAAAGGAAGTGCTGCTAAACATCATGAACAATAAATAGACTTGTGGAGCTAGTTGCATCTGTTGAGAATACAAATAATAAGATAAATTCCTGAATAATAACTCTATTACAATGGAGTGGGGTGTATTTTAATTCTAAAAATATCATTTTGTTTTATTTTTTCAGTTGACAAGCATTTATTTTTTCTCTTCCACCCTCCCCTCATTGAAAAAGAAATCCAAACCCTTGTAACAAAAGAAAAATTATCAACCAAAACAAATTCCTCCATTGAAATGTCCAAAAATATTTTTCTTGCACTGCTTCTTGAGCCTATTAACCACTCTATGAGGAGATAAGTTTTGAATTTCATTGGTTCTCTGGAGCCAGATGCAATAAACAATACCATCCACAAATACAAGCATCTGGAGGATCTTATAACCCACAAAAGATTTCCACTTCAATTGGGAATCATCCCTGGATTTCCTCCATCATTGTGGCAAACATCTGTGGCAAGCATTTATTTCCCTATCCCAATATTTATGATGAATAAGTCAATATGCATTTATAAAATGCCTACAATGTGCCAGGAACTGTGTTATGCTCGGTATCTGAATTAAGATAAGACAGTTCCTCTACTCAAGGAGCTTCCAACCAAATCTTACATGCAAACAGCTATATATGGACAAGGTATAAACTACATAAATTGGAAAAAATAAACAAAGAGAATGCTAGCATTAACAGGATTTGTCAAAGGCATCAGAAATAGCTTTTTTGAAGAAGGTAGTTTTATTTGGGACTTGAAGGAAGCCAGGAAAGCCAGGAATGGTAGAAAAGAGAGACAATTCCAGGCATGGAGGATAGCCGGTGGAAATCCCTAGAGCTGGGTAATGGAGTGTCTTGTCTGAAAAGAACTATTTCTGTTAAATCTTTCAAGACATTTTGAATTATTTTGATGCATGAATTCTTTATTGGAAGAATTAAGGCATCATTTTGCTGTACTAAGTTAAATGCTTTTTTCATAATTCTCAAGAGAAACAATATTTTCTATCCTTTACATCAAACTCAAATAGAAACAAGACCAGTATGCTCTGTTGCATTTTATTAAATATTTCCTCAATTGCGTTTTATTCTAGTTCCACTTCCAGGAGTTTAGAGGTCCTCAGATCATGCTGTGATATCTTTCAGTCAACTGGGAAATATTAAAGAAATGGTTCATAGGTGAATGTCCTCTCTGTCTAATGCTCATATCAAGGATCTCCTTAATTCATGTTTAGATAACTTACAAAAAGATTTTATATAGGTGGGAGAATAAGCATACAAGTTGGTAGTTGTTGTTTTTTTTCTTTTAGTATTAATCCCTCAACACCCTCTCAATAGTGTTGTTTCTTTTAGTATGTATTTCTTCTATGGATACTTGGTCCATTCCAACTGCATTCCTCCCTCCATCTGTGTTATTATTAATGATTTATTCCTTTCTCATAAGCACATCAAGTACTGGAATATTCTTTAGTGTGATGTGATTTAAGCAATTTTCTTATTACAGCTAATAGGATCCCAAAATGTTCTTTAGTGTGATGTGCTGTAAGCAATTTTCTTATTAAAGTTAATGGGATCCAAAAATGATTTCAAGAGAGGTCATATTTGTATAATCTAAATAAGAAGACACAAACTGTCAGAGATCCTGAGCCAGAAGCTTATGAGAGTTATAGTGAAACCATTTCACTATGGTTAAAAAAGAGTACCAAGGGGCAGCTAGGTGGCGCAGTGGATAGAGCACCAGCCCTGAAGTCAGGAGGACCTGAGTTCAAATCTGGTCTCAGACACTTAACATTCCCTAGCTGTGTGACCCTGGGCAAGTCACTTAACCCCAACTGCCTCAGCAAAAAAAAAAAAAAAAAAGAGTACCTAAAGTGGTAAATAAGTTTGGGAGAGCAATAGATTTAGGAGAGCATAATTGTAAAAGAATATTATAAAAATAGTATAATAGAAATTTGGTTACAGTTCAATCGACCTAAAGAAATCAAGTCAGCCATTCATCACAGATTACAAAGGTTTGCTATTTTATTTTACTTGAAAATAGCTTCTTAGGTTCAAGCAAATGCAATTAGGCAAGGCAAGTCATACTGAATGAACAATTTGTATTTTGGGTCACACAATTTTTAAAGTCTCTGGGGAGCAGAGGCAAGATTTAGGAAGTGAGGTGAGGGACCAGAGAGGAGTTTCAGGAGATAAATGTGGGATCAAGGAGGAACCAGGTGGAGTCTACTTGGATGATCAGATCTCAGACCTGTCTAAAGATATGACAATTAAGATCTCAAAGGTTGTTGTGACTGCCTTTAAAGGTGCTAGCTAGATAGTTTCAGAGGTTGGAATTCTAGAAAATGGAAAACTGAAACAAGTCAATTAAGTTTTCAGCTTCATATATTATTCTATACAAATAGGATAGTCTAAAAGAAATAGCTTCCTTTTTTTGTACCCTTTTTTGTACTTGATTATGGTTGATAATGGCAGAATGGACTCCTTTTTAACATTTCCTGATAAATGAAGAGAAAAAAAAACCTGGTTTTAGAGTTTCCATCAGTAGCAAGATGACTTTTAGGAGAATGGGATCCTAGATTTAAAGTTGGAAGAGACCTTAGGGGCCATCTAGTTCAATTCCCTTATTTTAGAAATAAACAAAGTCTCAGAAAAGTTAAGTGACTTATCTGAAATCACACAAGCAATATATAAAGGAAGGATTTTGAATTTAGGTTAAGCAGTAGATAGAGTGTCACACCTGGAGTCAGGAAGACTCATCATCTTCCCTGAGTTCAAATCTGGCCTCATATACTTCCTTGTGTGTGTGTGACCTTGGGCAAGTAATTTAATCCTGTTTGACTCAGTTTCCTCATCTATAAAGTGATCTGGAGAACAAAATGGCAAGTTACTCCTGTATCTTTGCCAATAAAACCCCAAATGGAAACATGGAGAGTCAGCCATTATTGAAATGACTAAATACAATTTCCCAGTTCACATCTGGTGCTCTTTTCTAGGGTACCTCATTCACCATATGTGAACTTTGTGAAATGACTTTTTGTTTTTAAACTGAAGGTAAGTTACAGAGATCCCAGAATTTCTCTAGTTAGTTCAACTTGTATCTGAAAAAGGATCTTGGTATTTTACAATACACCACCCTCCCCACCCTATTTCTTATATTATTAGTCATCCCTTCCTTCATATTTAAATGTTTCAATCTTATTCAGATGACAAAAAGTCATCATCACTGACTTTTCTAGCTGACTTACTCCTAGTGAAGCATTAATTTCTGGACCTCCCACCTGCAGCAAAATACTTGGCTCATTGCTCATTCCAAAGAAAAACAGAGCCCTTTACCTCTCTCTGAAAAGACTTCATTTATAGTGGTTTGATGCTTACTGAATTTCTTAGTTATCATTTACAAAGAGGCAGATTCCACATTGTTTTCATGTAGTAAAATCTAGATACAGCAAATAATGTTACATTTGAGTTATTTTATTAGATGGTCAGGGGGAACCATCATCATCATCATCATAATAATAATAACTATTGACATTTATGAAGCAGCTGGTGGTACAATGAAAAGAGCGCTGGGCCTGGAATCAGGAAGAACTGAGTTCAAATCCAGCCTCAAATGCGTCTTAGCTGTATGATCTTAGTCAAGTTACTTAACCTCTGATTGCTTGACAAAATAGATCCACTGGATTCATTAGAGATGAAAATCAAAAACCACTCCAGTATCTTTGCCAGAGAAACCCCAAAATATGTCATAAAAAGGGAATCACCACAGAAATAACTGAAGAACAACATACTTTAAAGTTTACAGACTCCTTTACATTAGTTCCTTTGAGTTTTATAACTACTCTGTGAGGAAGGGACTTCATGTTTTATTAATTTTTTTTACAGGTAGGGAAAATAAATTTCTTTTTTTTATTTTC
Source organism: Myrmecobius fasciatus (assembly GCA_023553655.1). Classification (NCBI taxonomy): domain Eukaryota; kingdom Metazoa; phylum Chordata; class Mammalia; order Dasyuromorphia; family Myrmecobiidae; genus Myrmecobius; species Myrmecobius fasciatus. The sequence goes on along the minus strand of JAJPUD010002128.1, from coordinate 54,364 downwards.
TTTTTTTAAAATTTTTTTTAATAAAGCTTTTTATTTGCAAAACATATGAGTGACTTTTCAACCTTGACCTTTGCAAAAAAAACCTTTTTTTTCCAAAGCTTTTCCTTTGCCCGCCCCCCCCCCCCCCCCCCGATGACAGGTGATCTAATACATGCTAGATAGGATAAATTATATGACAAATACAATACATGTATACATATCTATACAGTTATCTTATTGCACAAGAAACATCAGATCTAGAAAGAGAAGAAGAAAAAAAAACAACCTAAGAAGGAAAACAGAATGCATGGAAATATTCACAGAAAGCGTTAAAATGCTGTGTTGTGGTTCACTCTCAGTTCCCACAGCCCTCTCTCTGGATGTATATGACTATCTTCATTGCAGTACAACTGGTCTGAATCACATCATTGTTGAAGAGAACCATGTCCATCAAAATTGATCATCATATAGTCTTGTTGCTGTGTATAATGTTCTCCTGGTTATGCTGATTTCACTCAGCATCAGTTCATGCAAGTCTCTCCAATCCTCTCTGAAATCCTCCTGTTGGTCATTTCTTACAGAACAATAATATTCCATAACATTCATATACCATAATTTATTCAGCCATTCTCCAATTGATGGGCATCTTTTCAATTTCCAGTTTCTTGCCACTACAAAAAGGGCTGCCACAAACATTTTTGCACATGTGGGTCCCTTTCCCTCCTTCAAAATCTCTTTGGGATATAGGCCCAGTAGAAACACTGCTGGGTCAAAGGGTATGCACTGTTTGATAACTCTTTGAGCATAGCTCCAAATTGCTCTCCAGAATGGTTGGATCCGTTCACAGTTCCACCAACAATGGATCAGTGTCCCAGTTTTCCCACATCCCCTCCAACAGCTATCATTATCATTTCCTGTCATTTTAGCCAATCTGACAGGTGTGTAGTGGTATCTCAGAGTTGTCTTAATTTGCATTTCTCTGATCAATAGTGACTTGGAGCACCTTTTCATGTGACCGGAAATAGTTTCAATTTCTTCGTCTGAAAATTGTCTGTTCATATCTTTTGACCATTTGTCAATTGGAGAATGGCTTGAATTCTTATATATTTGAGTCAATTCTCTATATATTTTAGAAATGAGGCCTTTATCAGAACCTTTGCATGTAAAAATATTTTCCCAGTTTACTGCTACCCTTCTAATCTTGTCTGCATTCATTTTGTTTGTACAAAAACTTTTCAACTTGATATAGTCAAACTTATCTATTTTGTGATTAATGATGACCTCTAGTTCTTCTTTGGTCACAAATTCCTTCCCCCTCCACAGGTCTGAGAGGTAAACCATCCTACATTGTTCTAATTTGTTTATAATATCATTCTTTATGCCTAGATCATGAATCCATTTTGACCTTATCTTGGTATATGGTGTTAGGTGTGGGTCAATGCCTAATTTCTTCCAGACTAGTTTCCAATGATCCCAGCAGTTTTTGTCAAATAGTGAGTTTTTATCCCAAAAACTGGGCTCTTTGGGTTTACCAAACACTAGATTACAATTGTCATTGAGTATTTTGTCCTGTGAACCTAACCTATTCCACTGATCCACTACTCTATTTCTTATCCAGTACCAAATGGTTTTGGTGACCACTGCTTTATAATATAGTTTTAGATCTGGTGCAGCTAGGCCACCCTCATTTGCATTTTTTTTTCATTAATTCCCTTGAAATTCTTGACCTTTTGTTTTTCCAGATGAATTTTGTCATTATTTTTTCTAGTTCAGTTAAATAATCTCTTGGGAGTTTGATTGGTATAGCACTAAATAGATAGATTAGTTTAGGTAGTATTGCCATCTTTATTATATTCGCTCGACCTATCCAAGAGCACTTGATGTTTTTCCAATTGTTTAGATCTGACTTTATTTGTGTGGAGAGTGTTTTGTAGTTTTGCTCATATAGATCCTGACTTTCCCTTGGCAGATATATTCCCAAATATTTTATACTATCGATAGTTATTTTGAATGGAATTTCTCTTTGTATCTCTTGCTGTTGCATTTTGTTGGTGATGTATAAAAATGCTGATGATTTATGTGGATTTATTTTGTATCCTGCAACTTTGCTAAAGTTGTGGATTAATTCTAATAGTTTTTTAGTTGATTCTCTAGGGTTCTCTAAGTAGACCATCATATCATCTGCAAACAGTGATAATTTGGTTTCCTCATGACCTACTCTAATTCCTTTAATCTCTTTTTCTTGTCTTATTGCCAAGGCTAGCATTTCTAATACAATATTGAACAGTAATGGTGATAGTGGACAACCTTGTTTCACCCCTGATCTTATTGGGAATGGTTCCAGTTTATCACCATTACATATGATGCGAGCTGATGGTTTTAAATAGATGCTACCGACTATTTTAAGGAAAAGTCCATTAATTCCTATACTCTCTAATGTTTTTAATAGGAATGGATGTTGGATTTTATCAAATGCTTTTTCTGCATCTATTGAGATTATCATATGGTTTTTGTTAGTTTGGTTATTAATATAGTCAATTATGTTAATAGTTTTCCTAATATTGAACCATCCCTGCATTCCTGGTATAAATCCTACTTGGTCATGGTGTATTATTCTAGGAATGATTTTCTGTAATCTCTTTGCTAATATTTTATTTAAGATTTTTGCATCAATATTCATTAAGGAGATTGGTCTATAATTTTCTTTCTCTGTTTTTGTTTTACCTGGTTTAGGTATCAGTACCATGTCTGTATCATAAAAAGAGTTTGGTAGGAGTCCTTCATTTCCTATTTTTTCGAATAGTTTATATAATATTGGAGTTAACTGTTCTTTAAATGTTTGGTAGAATTCACATGTAAATCCATCTGGTCCTGGGGATTTTTTCTTAGGGAGTTGATTAATGACTTGTTCTATTTCTTTTTCTGAAATGGGACTATTTAAGTAATTTATTTCCTCTTCTGTTAATCTGGGCAATCTATATTTTTGTAGATATTCCTCCATTTCACTTAGGTTATCAAATTTATTGGCATACAGTTGGGCAAAGTAACTCCTGATTATTGCTCTAATTTCCTCTTCATTGGTGGAAAGTTCTCCCTTTTCATTTTTGAGACTAACAATTTGATTTTCCTCTTTCCTTTTTCTAATTAAATTAACTAGAGGTTTATCTATTTTGTTGGTTTTTTCATAAAACCAACTTTTAGTTTTATTTATTAATTCAATAGTTTTTTTACTTTCAATTTTACTAATCTCTCCTTTTATTTTTAGGATTTCAAGTTTGGTATTTGATTGGGGGTTTTTAATTTGTTCTTTCTCTAGCTTTTTTAGTTGCAAGCCCAATTCATTGATTTTCTCTTTTTCTATTTTATGCAAATAAGCATCTAGAGATATAAAATTTCCCCTTATTACCGCTTTGGCTGTATCCCACAAATTTTGGTATGTGGTCTCATTATTGTCATTCTCTTGAATGAAATTAGTAATTGTGTCTGTAATTTGCTGTTTCACCCATTCATTCTTTAGGATAAAATTATTTAGTTTCCAATTGGTTTTTGGTCTATTTTCTGCTGGCCTTATATTGCATGTGATTTTTATTCCGTCATGATCTGAAAAAAATGCATTTATTATTTCTGCCTTCCTGCATTTGATTTTGAGGTTTTTGTGTCCTAACACATGGTCAATTTTTGTATAAGTTCCATGGACTGCTGAGAAAAAAGTAAACTCCTTTCTGTCTCCATTTAATTTCCTCCAAAGATCTATCATACCTAACTTTTCTAACATTTTGTTTACCTCCTTAACTTCTTTCTTATTTATTTTGTGGTTTGATTTATCAAGTTCTGAGAGAGGGAGGTTGAGAGGGAAAATAAATTTCAAAGAGGGTCAGTGACTTTGAATCTAGGACTTTAAGCACCATGTGCATTACATTGCCTCTTTTGATTTTATTGCAAAATATTCTTTTTTATGTAATGAAAACTCCATTATGAAAAATTTTCCATAATCTCTGCTCTTATCACAGTCTCTAAAAGCATATCATTATGTGCTGTTCCCATAGCACACTCTGGGAGAGTTCTTTTGTTCTGCAGTTATCCTTTCTCTCTCTCCAGTTACACTTAAAATCCTTCCGTCTTTCAACAATCCAATCACTACATGCCAAAATCCACCTCTGCCCCTATAGGGGTCAGACTCCAAAATGAAAAAATCCCAAAAGATAAAGAAACTTGAAGAAGAACAAGCTCCAAGTATTTTTTTCATTCCCTAATTCACCAAAATGAAGCTGGATCTCAATTGTTTCATTTTTAGCTTCAGTAGCCTGGGAAAGAGTTTCTAGCATGGTACTCATGAAAACAATATCCATTATATTCCCCTCCCCCCAAAAAAGGAAATTAAGGGTATGTCCATCAACTGAATAATGCTTGAGTGTAGTCTATGAATATCATGGACTACTATTGCATTATAAAATGATGAAAGGGGATGGTTTCAGAGAAATCTGTGAAGACTAGGATGGAAGGATACAGAGTTAAGGGAACAGAGCTTATAGAGTAATTAATACAATAACCGTCACAAAGACAAATAACTTAGAAAAACTTAAGAACTCTGATCAGTGGGGTAACCAGCTTTAGTTCCAGAGGATTGATGAGAAGCACACTAATTACCTTTGGACAAACAAGTGATGGACTCAATGCAGAATGAAGCTATCATTTTTTTGGATGTGGCCAATGTGGGATTTTATTTTTCTCAACTATGAAAATTAATTCCAAGAATTGTTTTTCTTCTTTTTTTCTCAATGGAAGATGGAATGGCAGGAGCGAGAGAAAACAAATACTTGTTAATTGAAATTTAAAACAACAACAAAATTCATCACAATACAGTAATGTTGCTATCTTGCGGGATAGATAATGAAATTTGCACAACTTCTTCCAACTTTATCAAGGTTCTAGGCAAGGAATAGGAATGGAGTTGAGACTCTTCCATGGTGTAGACTTTAGCTTCTCAGTAAACACATACCCACATACACACAGAAGGAGAGGTCAGTAAGGGAGGGAGAGAGAGAGGGAAGGAGGGGGACAGAGAGAGAGAAAGAAACAGAGAGAAAGAGAGAAAAGGGGAGAGAAAGGGGAAGGGAGAGAGGAAGAATGATGAAGAAAGAGAGGAAGAGGAAGAGATAGAGGAAGAGAGAGAGAATGAAAGGGAGGAAGGGAGGAAGGAAGAGAGGGAGGGAAGTTGTCTATTCATTATCTAACAATAAAACAATCATTTACAGTAAGAATTTATATGGGCAAGAGAACCTCCTTTTCTATAGTTATATTAAGCTATGGATAAATGATTGCTGGGATATCTAGGTAGTGAATAGCTGATCTTTCAGAAAGGTCTGATCTAATATCAGACACTAGCTGTATGACCCTGGACAAGTCATTTAACCCAATTTGTCTCAGTTTTCTCACCTGGAAAATGGGATGCATAAAGAAATGGTGAACCTCCATTATCTTTGTCAAGAAAACAGCAAATGGGGTCACAAAGAATAGGACACAATTAAAAATGACTGAGCAAATTATTGGAATACTAGATTCCAAGCAGCCCTAGCCTTAGATGTGCTCTGTTCATATCCCCTTTAAGACCATCTGGCTTTATGTGCAGACCCTGAAGGTCTGAGCAAAAGGGACCCTTGTTGCCTTTAAAGCTAATCTTTGCTTCTCCACTGGGGAGAGAAGAATCAGAGTCAGCAAGTGATAAGGAACAAATGATTGTGCATGGAATAAAGACGATTCCTTTGCCTGTAGTAAAAATGTTTACTCTCTCCAGGCAGCAACCATGTGGCCTTTGACTTGTAAAACAAACAAACAATCAACAGGCATCTGCTAAGATTTTAAGAACTGGAGCCTTGCTGAGAGATGCCCCATGGCGCCATAGTCCCTAATATTGTACCTTTAATGTCAAAGCCCTGAGTGGGAATCACAATGCAAAAATGAATACCAATACCAATGAAGAAGGAAAACAACAGAGCAAGATTGAAGGACATTTGTCCACTATGAACATTATTGACTGGAACACTGGATTACATCCAGAATCATCATGAAAAAAGCTCATTTTCTTTAGCAACATTCTCTGATTGGAGGACAGGGATGTCTTAAAGTCTCCCTTTGGGTCATAGTGAGACTCACAAGCCCAGAAAATGCTGCTAGGGATTGGAATAAAGGATAGAGAAAAATAATGGTTGAATGAGGTAAGTTTACAGCATGAATAGAAAGTGGAGACCAGTTGGCAACAGGCCCACAGAAAATACAGAAAAATGCCCAATGGCCTGTGGCCTATGGTCTTTCCCCTGCAGGTGGGAAGCATGGTAGCCTGATGCTAAACTGGGTCTTTTATCCTTCTTTCCAGGTACATTAGGAAGTCATGGGATGACTGAATATTATCAAGACTTCTTGGACAGAGCTGAGAATATAGTTATATAGAGTTAAGAATTAAGTGAAAGGGGAGAGATGTGATATTAGAACTCTGGTATATATGAATACTTCAGGAAAGCTGAAGGTGAATGTCAATTCTGGCATCCGGGGCTTTGTGGATCCCCAATTATTGTTCTAGATACCCAATCATCTCAGTTCCTCAGCTTCTCATCTTCTGACTATTTCAAGTTAAATTTACCTCTTATAAAATATTGGGAATTGAAGAGATGCCCATCACTGGGGAATGGCTGAACAAGCTATGGTAGGTGATTGTAACGAAATACTATTATGCTATAAGAAATGATAAGCAAGCAGATTTCAGAAAAACTTGGAAAGAATGACATGAACTGATGCTGAGTGAAGTGAGCAGAACCAGGAGAACATTACACACAGTAACAGTAAGATGATCAGCTGTGAATGACTTAATATTCTCAGGAATACAATGATCCAAGACAATTCCAAAGGACTATTAATGAAAAATTCCATCCACTTCCAGAGAAAAACTGATGGAATCTGAATTCAGATTGAAACATACTATGCTTTATTTTTTCATGGTTTTCCCCCTTTGGGTCTATTTCTTCTTTCACAATATGACTAATATAGAAATATTTTTGCATTATTTTACATGTATAATTTACATCAAATTATTTACTATCTCTTGGAAGGTTGAGGGGAAATGATGTAGGGAGGGAAAAATTTGAAATTCAAAACTAAAAAAAAAGAATGTTAAAAATTGTTTTTACATGTAATTGGAGAAAAAAATAAAATATTATTTAAAAAAATAATTTGCCTCTGGTCTATTTCTCTAAGGGTGGAGCCCCTATTCCTTACCCTTTAGTCTGTCTCAGTGCTCATCTAAAGTATGGACTAAACAAAGAACATTTGGAGAGGCCACAGGAGTGGGGTGGAGAAGGGAAGGGCTGCCACCTTTTTGCTTCTATTTTTACCCCATCTGGGTACTTTCTAGAACCCTTGCTCTTAAACACTTTACCATAGTCAATCTATCTACTGCATGGGATGAGATATCTTCTAAACTCTAATATTTTATGATTCTAAGAATCACAACAAAGAATCCATAAATCAGTCAGTTCTAGTTTTAAAAATTCTGCCCATTGGTTAAACATAAACAAATTTTGTCTGCCCTTCTCAGAAAAACTATCTGATCATATGGTATCATGATCAATAATACCTAACATTTAGATAGTGCTTTAAGGCTAACAGAGCTCTTTACACATATGGGATGTTACAAAAGCTTAAGTTTAAGAATGCACTAAGAATTTGGGAACATTCTGTATTGCCGCTTTGATTGATTTAACAATGCTGTAATGAGGAAACCATTATTCATCCCCAATTTTACAGGTAGAGAAAATGACGGCCATGTGACTTTCCCCAGGATCACAGAGTTGCTAAGTGTTTGAGGTAGCATTTGAACTCAGGCATCTCTGACTCCAAGGACAGCATGATATCTACAGTATTTGATTTTTCTTTTTGGTTGATGAAGCAGAGAGAGAAACAATCAGGAAGAACTAACTTTGGAAAGGAGGAGAAGGAAATGCACATTTTCAAAAATGCAAGAAAGCAATTTAGTGAACCAATTTTGATAGGGAAAAAATTCTGAACTGTTGCCCCACAGTGGATGTTACTGGGAGACCAAATTGAGATCAGTTTGGACAAAGATACAAAAGACAAGCAATAGTACAGCAAGAAAGAACTGGAGAGTTATTGTAAATAAACAACATTGTGCTTGCTGGTGATAACGGATGAACAGATTGTGGTGAAGTTGGGGAAAGCTTCCTAAAGATAAGGAATGGTATAAGAAGACAGAAAAAAAAAACATGGATTTGGTTGCAAAGATAAAACGAAAAGATGTTTTAATCAACAATGGTCAAAAGACTATAAAAGAAAACAAATGAGGATGAAAGATGAATGACTGCCAAATAGCTTGGAGATGAAGAGCTATCTCATTTTCAGGGGTTCAAGTCCTGTCTACCTCTCGTGACCCTCTAATGCTAGAATTACAGAATGGTTGTTAGTCTGAAATAATTGAAGCATTTTTTCCAGTGGAATTTCCTTCAATGAAATTACAGATCAAGACAAGCAAAAGTTACATGGCTAGAGCAATGATATTAAACCAAATAGAAATGAGACCACCAGTCCAAACTTAGGAACAGTTGATGGTACAGTGGATAAAGTTTGGGGTCTAGGGTCAGTAAAACTTGAGTTCAGAGCTGATCTCAAACACTGACTAGGTTTGTGATCATGGGCAAGTCATTCAACCCTGTTTATCTCAATTTCCCCATTTGTAAAATGAGCTGGAGAAGGAAATGGCCAACCACTCCAGCATCATTGCCAAGAAAATAGCTGAAAATGACTGAATGACTATAATCCACACATAAGGATCCCTGCAGGCACATGTTGACAGTATACTATTATTTATGTTTTGTTATGTCTTCATTGTTAATTATTTCCCAATTATAATGGGAATAGTGTGGTTCTGGTCACACTTGGGAATGTTGGTCACCAGGTTACACATTTCACAATACCGGGTTGAAAAATTTACACCACCAGCTTATAGGAGAAATCAATGGAAGTAGAATCAGGAAGAGTTAAATACTGTCCCTCAATCAATCATCAATCAATAAACACTTATGAAGCACCTACTGTATATCAGTCACTGTGCTAAATACTAGGGATATAAAAAGAGGCAAAAGACAGTTCTTGCTTGCAGGGAACTTACAATCTAATGTTATAGTTAATAATCAGACACTTAACCTCTGGGTGACGATGGGCAAATCACTCATCCTCTCTCAGGCAACTATCTCTAAAACTTACTATAGAATTACAAAAAGGTTTTCTGCCTCCGTTAAGGGTGTTCACAGCTCAAATCAGTCATGGATCCTTGAATTACTAATCTAAATCAAATGGATGAATTGAGGAAGAACTAGGAGATAACAATATGGAAATTGAACTGAATGATGAATATGGAAGGTAAAATGTGACATTCTATTTTCAGAAAGGCTTGCTAACAATGTTTATGCTTTTTGATAAACCATCTCTAATTCTGAGATAATATCCTGATCAAACCATTTCTTTTTTCTTTTCATTTTAGGCACAAAATTGTAGTGACCAAAGAAAAAGGTGGAATTTAGTATTTTAAGATGATAGAGATGTGGAATCAACTTCATACATAGGAATATGGGTCAGTAAACTTGGGGCCCTTCTTTTCCCTTTTTCCTTCAGGGCTGGGCTTGGCTGCTGGGAATGTAATGTGTTCTTCCTAGCAATCATAGTTCAAGGGAAGATGGTGATAAAACCAACATAGAGAGACCAGACGGGGCGGGGTCACTCTTTTTTTTGTCTTTTTTTAATAGAAATTTTATTTTCAAAACATATGCAAAGATAATATTTCAACATTGACCCTTGAAAAACCTTGTTTTCTAATTTTTCCTCTCCTTCTCCTCCTCTGATGTCATGTAATCTAATATATATTAAACATGGTAAAATATATGTTAAATCCAATATAGACATACATATTTGTACAATTATCTTGCTGTACAAGAAAAATCAGATCAAAAAGTTTAAAAAAATGAGAAAGAAAATAAAATGCAAGCAAACCACAACAAAAAGAGTGAAAAAACTATGTTGTGGTCTACAATTAGTTCTCACAGTCCTCTCTCTGAGTATAGATGGCTCTCATCATCACAAGATCATTGGAACTAGTCTGAATCACTTCATTGTTGGAAAGAGCCACATCCATTGGAATTGGTCATCGTACAATCTTGTTGCCATGTACAGTGAGCTCTTGGTTCTACTCATATCACTCAAAATCAGGTCATACAAGTCTCTCCAAGCCTCTCTGAAATCATCCTGCTGGTCATTTCTTCAGAACAATAATATTCCATAACATTCATATACTATAATTTGTTCAGCCACTCTCCAATTGATGGGCAGTCACTCAGTTTCCAGTTTCTAGCCACTACAAAAAGGGCTGCCACAAACATTCTTGCACATGTGGGGCCCTTTCCCTCCTCTAAGATCTCTTTGGGATATAGGCCCAATAGAAACACTGCTGGGTCAAAGGGTATGCACAGTTTGATAGTCCTTTGGGGCATAGTTCCAAATTACTCTCCAGAATGGTTGGATCCATTCACAGTTCCACCAACAATGTATCAGTGTCCCAGTTTCCCCACATCCCCTCCAACATTCGTTGTTATCTTTTCCTGTCATCTTAGCCAATCTGACAGCTGTGTAGTGGTGCCTCAGAGTTGTCTTAATTTGTAATTTCTCTGATCAATAGTGATTTAGAGCATCTTTTCGTATGACTAGAAATGTTTTCAATTTCTTCATCTGAAAACTGTCTGTTCATATTCTTTGACCATTTTTCAATTGGAGAATGGTTTGAATTCTTATAAATTTGAGTCAGTTCTCTATGGATTTTAGAAATGAGGCCTTTATCAGATTCTTTGAATGTAAAAATATTTTCTGAGTTTATTGCTTCCCTTCTAATCTTGTCTGCATCATGAACCCATTTCGACCTTATTTTGGTATACGGTGTTAGGTGTGGGTCAGGGCTGTTTCTGCCATATTAGTTTCCAATGTTCCCAACAGTTTTTGTCAAATAGTGAATTCTTATCCCAAAAGCTGGGGCAGGGGTCATTCTTGTTGTACAAATGCCAGGGGAAGTCAGGAAGAAACAAGATTGGAACTAAATGACTCACTAACAGTAAGAAAGATGATTTAGATGAAAATTTGGGATAAGAAGGCTTTAATAAGATCATCCTCCGGAAAAGCATTCATTCTGTTCATCACTATAAATGAAAGGGAAAAAGTGTCATTTATCTTGAATGACTAAAATTATTTGTCCTGAGCACACTGGAGGTCCATCTGGAGACTTATATTGTTGCTATTGCTCATTCAACCTGGCAGGTGTATACAGTTCGACTAAGCCAGTTTGATTTGAATTTAAATCTGGCCTCAACACTTATTGCTGTTTGACCTTGGTCAAAGTAATTCAGTTTCCTGAATTAAAAGTAAGGAGATGGATGGGAGGACTCTTTGGATCCCTTCCAGTTATGGTTTTTTAGACACTACTAACATTTTGTGTGAATTTGTTGGCAAACTCCTTGGAAAGAATCTGATCCTGGGAAAGACTGAAGGCAAAAGAAGAGGGAGATCCCAGAGAATGAGATGGATAGATAGTGTTATGGAAGCAACAAACATGAACTTGGATAGACTTCATGAGATTGTTGTCTATTCTTCTTTTTTGAGGAGGACCAAAGACATCACAGGGTGATTTCTTAACTTGCACATGAATTGGGATTTAAGTGAGATGGAGTTGCATAAACTCATCATCCTCACTCTCTCTTCCACAGTCTTCAAAGTCCAATGGCAAGATGAAAATCAAGAGAGTTAGATTTGGCCCAGGATGCAGTGGATAATCTTGGAATCTTTGATGTCTGACCAAGCTCTAAAAGCTCCTGCTTCAGCCATTTTCATCGCCCTTAGAACAACTTGTTCTCATCTGTCTATTCCAACAGGGGGATATCTTTCCATTTGGGGGTTAGATATCCCCCAATTCACCAAGGGGCTTAAAGTCTTATGGTTACCTCCAACCTATTTTAACCTGTCTGCCAAGATGGTTCTACCAGGGTATGGCCATTGTGCATCCTACAGCTTCTTGGAGCCACAGGTGAGAGTTGAGTGCCACGTGGACATGAAGGGATATGAACAGCCCTGAAAAGTGCTCAGCAAGCCCTCATACATAGAAGGGTCTAGTGGAATATGGTCCACAGGGTCACAAAGAGTCAGATATGACTGTACAACTTAATAAAAAAAGAATGTTTTGTGCCTCCTCTACCTTTTATCAATTCTTATTGCATATGTGTTTTGCTTCCTCCTACCCTCCACACTGAAATCCTAACTTATCATTATCTTTCCTCTGGTACCTAACACAATGATCTGCACCAAGTGAACACTTAATTTACAGTTTATTAAATGAATAGGTTCACAAATGTGCAAACATTTGTTATCACATCCTTTTTTTTTTTGCTGAGACAATTGGGGTTAAGTGACTTGCCCAGGGTCACACAGCTAGGGAATGTTAAGTGTCTGAGACCATATTTGAACTCAGGTCCTCCTGACTTCAGAGCTGGTGCTCTATCCATTGCACCACGTAACTGCCCCATTACATTCACTTTTTATTAGCTGCCTATCAGTCAATACCTACATTCTATCTTTGATTCTACCTGGAATGCTAAATGTGCCAAAACACATATTTCAGTGCTTCATGAGGGAAACAGTGCCAGGGTATAAAACATCCTGGGTTGGGTATTAGAGATATGGGTTCAAATTCCAGCTCAGTTACTCATTATCCATATGGACTCGAATGATCATTATACTTTTCTGGACCTCAGGTATTCATTTGGAAAATGAGGAAAACAGACTAGGTGGTCTCTGAATTCACTGACAATATGGTGTTTCCTTTATCCATGCTAAGGGCTTTCATTAAGTTTATTCAATTGATGGTTTAGGGGAACCTTGTAGTCCAATATATAAAGTTGGTGAAAGAACCTATGGATGTGAAAACAGCCTCAAATCTCTTCTTGACTAGAATATCAGCTCTAGCAATAGTCCCTCTGTCACCTTCCTCTGCAAGTTCTCCTTGCATGTGCTGTTGTTCAGTTGTTTTTCAGTCACGTCCAATTCTTTTTTTCCCATTTGGAATCTTCTTGGCAAAGATGCAGGAGTGATTTGCCATTTCCTTCTCCAGGTCATTTTACAGATGAGAAAATTGAAGCAAACAAAATTAAATGACTTGCCCACTTGCCAGTAAATGTCTGTGGCCAGATTGGAACTCAGGAAAATGAGGTTTCCTACCTTCAATCCCAGCATTCTATACATGGACCATAAGTGTTTATATGTAATATATGCATATGTTTATGTGTAATATGTTTATAGATTTCTGGCTTTGTTCCATATACTCTCTTTGTCTTCTCCATGTTTGGTTAAATCAGCTGTCAGCCTTGGATCATAAACTCCTTTAGAGTGGATATGGTATCTATTCCAATTACTCTATACAGGATACAGGATAGCTGCATATGATGAATAAATGTTTTTTGATGATGTTGATTAAGGATTTGTCTGCTTCCCTTGGGGATATAGTTGGGCTTTCTTCTGCTCTATGTGGAAAGAATATGTTTTCTTTCCATTCCAAACTCAGAGGAGAGAATTAATATGAAAATCTGTCAATTTTCAGAACTTGGATAGCAAGATATTTTCTTTTTGTCTAGGACTCTGGAGATTGTGTTTAGTATCCATAGAAATGCTAGTTCTGTATCTACCTTGAAGTAGTCCTGGAAATGCATGTAAAGGAAATTTCTTGGTTAGTTAGATAATTATATTTGTTCTTGTCCCTCTTCTTAGTGGTTTGTGGCCAAGTCTCCCTCCCCCACCAACGTACATACATCACACATCCATATAAACACAATCTCATGGATGCTCTAAAGTAACTAGCACAAGAAATTAATGCTTAAGATGATAATAAAGACAATTTGGACAAATAAAGCTAGGGAATTTCTTGAGCACTTGGTTAATACATGAACCACATGGAAGAAAGTTATTTTTTAAAGTGCAACAGTGGTCCCAGGAATGATGGGATATGTTGATGGATAAAATAGGAAGAAAGATTTTTGCCTTGCCCTTTTTCCGTCTGGAGAAGTTAAGTTCATGGTAAAGGGCAAAAATGACTGGGTGAACTTAAGTTCACGAGTTAAACCTACGGACACAGAAAATTTAATGTGTGAGGATTAATAGCAAACTGAATGATGCAACCAAGGGCAATAAGATATTTCTGGTTTGCCTCAAGGATTTCTAAATCAAATTCTTCAAGCAAAGTTGCTTTTATTATTGTAACAAAGGAATTTACGTAGTTAATTCTCTTGTCCTACTTTCTCCAAGGACAACTGGAAAATCTCTTAGAAAGAGGGCAGGTAGGGGAGGTTGAGGGCAAAATTCATTATATGCAAATTTTATCAAGGCACATCAGTGACCATAGGTTTTTTTTATTTTCATTAGTTTCAAAAAAAATTTCAAAATACATGTAAAGATAGTTTTTAACATTCTTCTTTGTATGACTTTGTGTTCCAAATTTCCCCCCTTCTTCCCTTTCATCTCCCCTCCCCAAGACTACAAGCAATCTGATATAGGCTAAATAGGTACAATTCATTTACACATATTTCTATATATGTCATGTTTTGCAAAAAAAAAATCAGACCAAAAGGAAAAAAAAAACATGAGAAAAAAAACAAAGAAAAAATTAAAATACTATACTTTGATCCATACTCAGTCTCCATAATTTTCTCTCTGGATGCAGATAGCATTATCCATCCCAAGTCTATTGGGATTGCCTTGAATCACCTCATTTTGGAAAAGAGCCAACTCCATCACAGTTGATCATCACATATTGTTATTACTGTGTACATTGTTCTCTTGGCTTTGCTCACTTCACTCAGCATCAGTTCATATACGTTTTTCCTGGCTTTTCTGAAATCAGGCTGTTGATCATTTCTTGTAGAACAATAATATTCCATTACATTAATATACTATAATTTATCCAGCCATTCTCCCACTGATGGAAATCCACTCAATTTCCAGTTTCTTGATACTATGAAAAGAGCTGCTACAGACATTTTTGCCCACGTGGGTCCTTTTCCCTCTTTTATGATCTGTTTGGGATACAGACACTGCTGGATCAAAAGAAAGGGCATGCATGGTTTTTATAGCCTTTTGGGCACTGTTCCAAATTAGTGACCATAATTTATTAGATCCATCTTCCATAACTTCTAATATAAACATGCCCAAGATCAGGATTGTGCTGTAGCCAGATCCCACCACTGAAACAATGCTTAATTTTCAGCATGAGCATTTATTCTTCAGAAATCAGCAAACTCTACAAATCAAGGCTTGATTTATTGTTTTGTTGCTTCTTTGGACTTAAGAAAGTGACAGCTAAACCATTAATAATGTAAATTAAATTAAAAGTGTGTCCTTTGTGAAGTTTTTTTGAAGAGCCAGTGATTAAATATTTTATCAGCATACACTTTCCCAGGATAGTAGGAAAGGGCTTGAGAAGGTTTTGTTAAGGACTGACTTTTGATGTAAATTCATCATTACACAGCCCTTTGTGTATTATGGTTCTAAGATCTCAGACAACTTTTAGCACAGTACAATGCACAAGTCTTATACCAGGGATACATGAACAGAGGAATGGTAACATATATTGAGAAAAACATTCTAGGAATACTGGTCACCCAGGACTGTATTACTCCATCACCAAGAAGTTTCCAGTGATTTTCTGGCTACCACCTTTTTCAACTTAATTAGCCACTGGATGAGATCCAGTTTTGGAGCATCAGGGATCTTTCCTTGCTCTGTATTTAAGTTACAGGTGGATAGAAGAAAAGCTGAAGTCTTTCTTTTAGTTATTGGCAACAGTTTCTGTTTTGTTCCTGCCAAGAGTCAATTGTCCAGCCTGTCTGGCTGTCCTAAAAATGATTAGTTATGGATACTGAGTCTATGTCCAGATTAAAAAATATTCCTGTCCACAATGGTGTCTGGAAATAGAAATAGAAAGACTTCTTCCACAGACAGTGAACCAACCTAAAGGTGATCAAGCAAAAGCAAGATAACCGTTCATTGGGGATGTTGAAAATGAGAATTAATGTTTCAGATTGGCAATCATATATTTACTACTTGTGTTACTTTGGTTAAATGACTTAAACTTCTTGAACCTTAGTTTCCTCATCTGTGAAATGAAGTAGTTGGATTAGAATGTTTCCTTAGCACTAAACCTATAGGTCTTGGAATGATTCTGACTTTTATAGGACTCAATTTCCTCACCTGTAAAAAGAGAATTGGAGGAACTCTTCATTTTTACCTTATACAAGAGTTTCTCCTTGGAAATAATCATGACCTGAAAAAGGTAAAGAACTGATAACCTAGGATGCCATCTCTCTCTCTCTCTCTCTCTCTCTCTCTCTCTCTCTCTCTCTCTCT